>ML294423.1:0-81484 GCA_005239495.1 Nicotiana undulata
CAGAGATGGTAAGAAATATGTAATGGTGCTAGTTGATGACTATTCAAGGTTCACTTGGACCTTGTTTTTGAAATCTAAGGATGAAGCATTTGATATGTTCACCTCATTTGTGAACAAAACTCAAAATCAGTTAGGAAATCAACTAGCATCAATAAGATCTAATCATGGTATTGAATTTGAGAATGCAAAGTTTGCTGAGTTCTGTGATGAACATGGTATCAATCACAACTTTTCTGCCCCTAGAACCCCACAACAAAATGGGGTTGTTGAAAGAAAGAATAGAACTCTTGAAGACATGGCAAGAACCATGCTTCTTTCTAGCAAAGTACTCCACAACTTCTGGGCAGAAGGAATAAACACTTCATGCTACATAATAAATAGATGCATGACCAGGCCTCTGGTAGAGAAAACTCCTTATGAATTACTTAAAGGGAGAAAGCCCAACATATCCCANGAGGGAGTATTCTTGGGATATTCATCACATAGCAAATCTTATAAAGTGTACAATAAAAGAACTATGAGTGTAGAAGAGGGTGTGCATGTTGTTTTTGATGAAACTAACACTCTTTCGGAGAGACAGGAACCAGAAGACGAGGAGATTGGACTGGTGAGAAGCAGTAAACACATTGAAGCAAATATGGAAGATGGAACAGGTGATGGACCAGGTCCAACTACCTCAAGCAACATGACAGGGGGAACTCAACATGTGCACCCTGGCCCTGATCCTGTTCCACAACAACAAGATACCATGGAACTATCTAGAAGTGAACAGTTGGTGCTCAAACCACACAGATACCAGAGTTCTCACCCTCTTGAGAACATCATAACAGATTTGACATCTGGAATCAAAACAAGATCCTCCTTGAAAAACCTGTGTGCGTTTGATGCATTTTTATCCTTGATTGAACCAAAAAACATCAGTGAAGCCCTAAAGGATGCTGACTGGGTAAATGCCATGCAAGAAGAGCTGAATTAATTTGAAAGAAGTCAAGTATGGCACTTAGTACCCAGACCACTCGACAGATCAGTGATTGGCACAAAATGGGTCTTCAGGAACAAGCTCGATGAGGATGGAACTGTTACAAGAAAAAAGGCTAGACTGGTTGTTCAAGGATACAGTCAAGAAGAGGGAATTGACTATGATGAGACCTTTGCCCCTGTGGGAAGACTGGAGGCAATCAGACTTCTTATAGCATTTGCTGCACACATGGAATTCACTCTCCATCAGATGGATGTTAAGAGTGCCTTTCTCAATGGCAATCTGAAGGAAGATGTATTTGTCAAACAACCTCCAGGTTTTGAAAGCAAGGAGTCACCTGACCACGTATACAAACTTGACAAGGCTCTCTATGGTCTCAAACAAGCACCTAGAGCATGGTATGAGCGGCTATCAAAATTCCTGCTTGAACATGGGTACAAACGAGGCAAAATTGACAGTACCTTATTCTTAAAGGAAAAGGGTAAAGAACTCCTGGTTGTGCAAATATATGTGGATGATATTGTATTTAGGGCGACTTCTGAAAAATTGAGTAAGGAATTTGCTATACTTATGGGGAGTGAGTTTGAGATGAGTATGATGGGTGAACTAAACTTCTTCTTAGGCTGGCAAATCAAGAAAAACTCAAATGGAACAATAATCCATCAACAAAAGTATGTGAAAGAATTGCTCAAGAAATTTAAAATGGAAGACTCAAAGGAAATAGACACCCCCATAGCCACAACTACAAAATTGGATGTGGATGAACTTGGTTCATCCGTTGATCAGAAGCTATATAGAGGGATGATTGGGACTCTATTATATCTTACTGCCAGTAGACCTGATATTGTGTTCACTGTAGGACTGTGTGCTAGGTTTCAGGAAAATCCAAAGGAGTCCCACCTAACTGCAGTGTAGAGAATTTTGAGATATCTGAAAGGCACCACTGACTTGTGCCTTTGGTATCCTAAAGGTAGTAATTTCGACCTTGTAGGATATGCTGATTATGCAGGTTTCTTGGTTGACAGGAAAAGTACTTCAGGCATGGCTCACTTTTTGGGCTCCTGCCTTGTGTCTTGGGCCACCAAGAAACAAAATTCAGTAGCTTTGTCTACTGCTGAGGCTAAGTATGTGGCTGCAACCTCATGTTGTGCTCAGTTGCTGTGGATCAAGCAACAACTCATGGACTTTGGTATAGATGTGGGATGCATCCCTATTTTTTGTGATAACACTAGTGCAATTAGTATGACCAAAAACCTGGTTCATCATAAGAGAACTAATCACATAGATATTAGACACCACTTTCTTAGGGATAACTATGAAAAGGGAATGATCACAATTGAATTTTGTGCTACTGACAAGCAAATTGCGGATATCTTTACTGAAGCACTGAGTAGGGAGCATTTTGAGAGAAACGGCTTGAATTAGGGATGATTAATATCACCTAATTAGAAAAACAAAAAGAAAAAAAAATTGAAAAATGAATTTTTTCTTGCTAGAAACACTAACATAGATAATCAACCAGACTAATCATTGCTCAGTATCATGACTTTACTGCCATACTCTCTTGCCATGTATTAATATGATTCCCTGGTTGCTAATGATGTTTTTTTATCTTTTTAAATTGAGGCATATCTAAATACTCTAACACGATGAACCTGGTTCATCGCTGCTGGTTCATCTGACGGACAAGGTGCAAGCTCATCTCTATACAATTATTGAATTAATTATAGTCACACACGAGCAGGACTCTATCTCTATTTGGTTCATTTCAAATTTGTTGTACTTATCCCAAAATGAACCCGCTCCAAGAAGTCCCATCGCTACTTAATTAGCCTAGATTTAGGGGATTCCTAACCGTCTAATCAATGACAGTCCTACATCGTTTAGACTTCCACTTGATTACTAAGCCTGACCGTTGTATAATTCATAGCCACATCTTATAAAAAGGGCAATCATTACCTCCCCTCTTAATAACATAACAAGTCGAACCAAGTTCATCATTCTTCTCAAACCAAAACTGATCAACTCTCTTCTCTTCCAAAAATTATTCATAACAATGTCTTCACCACCCCCTGTTTCATCTTCCTTCTCCGCCCACAATTATGAGGACGGTGATTCTAGTTGTAATTCTCCATCAGTGTACAATTCACATTCACCAGCCAAATCTACAACCCCCCAAAACCCTCCAGTTCTTGAGCCTACTCCTGAACCTACACCCAACCCCACTCTATCCCCTAGGGCACGTAGGGTGAAAATTTTGGCCAGGAAATAAGTGGCTTCTGGCTCTCGTGCAAAATTCTTGGAGGAAATTCTTAAAACTAGCGAGGTTCCTGAGTCTGAATCTTTAAGTGAATCCTTCAAATCCGCTAATGAGGATGAAGCACCAGGTTCATCCAGTTTTGAGCAAGGTAACCCTGAAGTTGATTCTGAAACTACTACTACTGAAAACAGGTTTGTGTTGGTTGGGTCAGTTTTTGATGTTGAAGTGCCGGATAGGCAGAGAAAATTGGGGAAAAGTAAAATTCTTGAGAGAGAGAGGGAGAAGGAGGTTTTGTAAGGGGATATGGGGAGGACGGTACCACTTTGGCTATTTGTGGTCCCGTTCCTGAGATTGTTGAAGAAGGTGTCACATATTTAGGGGGAAATGTTGCCGAGGAAGAAGCAACATGTCTAGAGAGCTTACAAAAATCAGCAGATGAACCTGGTTCATTTATCGATGAGACACTGGCTGAGATGCTGAGGAAGTTGGGGGAGTCTTATAACCCCTAAAAGAAGAGAACTCAAAAGTTCAAGAAAGTCACTACCCCAGTTCCTCCAAAGAAAAGGAAAGCTTCTGTATCTGTTGATACTCCTGCCCCAAAAGTGCGTGCTACACGAAGTGTTATTCGACAAGGAGAAGAAGAGTTAGAAAGGGCACTGGGAGAGAGCAAGAAAAGGAAGGCTGCCAAGGGAAAGGTGAAGGTAGGAGAGCCTATTGAGGCTGTTATTGTTGATGATGATACGATGGACCTGGTCCATCCTGAGGAGCAGCCTGCTCCAGTTGTGGTAGAGACACCTAAATCCAAGAAGGCTAAGGCTTCTTCCAAGAAGTCAGTTATTGTGTCTGCCACACACTCAACCACAACAAAAAGGACCAAGTCTAAAGTCAAGAAAGTGAAGGTTGTTGAAGAAAAAGAAGAAAAAGAATGGAGTGTAGGAGAGGAGGAGATGCCTGGTGAGCAATTTGACAAACTCACCTTTTTTGGCAAGCGTACAATTCTTAAGGGAAAGTTGGTGAAAGATCTGGAAGAATCCGGAATGATCTTCTTGATGGATGCGCTGGATGCACAAGAGTGGAAGAACATTATTCTTCACCTTGAGGGAATACTGGCAAGAAATGAACTGGTGGAGTTTATGGCCAATGCAAGTGTCAAGAATGGCAGGGTGACCTCCAAAGTCAAAGGAATTCAGATCACTTTTGATGCAAAGGAACTGGGAGAGATTCTTAATATACCTGCTGAGGGCTACGATGATTACACTAGGCAAAGATGGCCTAGTCCTGATGGAATGGACTCAGCTCTCAACATCACCAGATTCTTTTGTGAAAATGAGGAGGAACCTGAGCCCAGACCAGTGTTTAAAAGTGAAATGAAGCCCCAGAACAAGCTGTTCTTTGAATTTGTGATCAAGTTCCTACTGCCAAGACAAGAGAAAAGGCACATTGCAAGCTATATGGACTTAATGCTTATGGAATGCTTGTATAAGGGTAAGCAGATTAACTGGACAGCTTTCATCATTCAACTCTTGGATAGATTTGTAAATGGAACCAAAGCACATGTTATTCCTTACAGCTTTATTCTGACGGTTGTGCTTACCCACTTTGAGGTTCCTGTGAAGAAAGCTGAGATGGCTAATGCTAAGGATTATTTTGGGAAGAACACTTTGGCAACATGTGATTATCTTGTAAATGTTCCTGAGGATGAACCTGGTTCATCTAGGAAGTAGCCAGTCAATAGCAAAGTTAGTTCATTGGTACAGGAAGGAGAGATAAAGGATGCAAATATCCTTAGATTGAAATCTCACATTCATGAGGTGGAAGCTGAGCAGGATGCTCTCAGAGTTGAACTAGCAAAGGAGAAGGAGAAAAATGAAGGTGTTCTTCAACAAATGCTTTCTTTCCTTCAAGCCAAGAACCCAACCTCATCTGCCCCTACCCAATTTTAGGATGTCCAGAGCCACCAAAACCCCCTCATTGCCCAGTTCGGGATTTGTTCTATGTTTTTTTTGTTTTGCTCATGGTTATGACTTTTTTAGTTCTTTTTGTGTATGGTGTTTGATTACTAACTAATCAATGAATTCTTCTTCTGTTAGTTATTGACTTTGTCTCAGTTTCTTACATAACTTACATTTATTGGTTTCTTTTGATGATTAAATCATGTTTGCACCTGCAGTTGCCTCAATGGCCCTGAGTAATTGTTAACCAACTCTGGTAAGTATCATTTTGCAACTTTTCGATGATGCCAAAATGGGGAAGAAATGTGCTTTGCTTGCTTTTCAAATTTCAAACGGTTGTGATATTTATAACCTAATGAACCTGGTCTCTCTATGATAAAAACTTAAAACCATACAAAGTGTTTGAAGTGTATACAGAGTTAGGCACAGAGTTTGAAGTGTATACATGGTTAAGCACAGAGTTTGTCATCATCAAAAAGGGGGATTTGTTGACCCAAGTCACTGCATGGTTTTGAAGATTGACAAATGTCTACCCAGTTGAACCAGGTCCATCAGGGCAAACATACTTGAACAGTTCCATTGGCACAAGAACCATCTATGTACAAGAGATAAACGTGATTGTGAATTATCCATGAACCAAGAGGTTGTCTCCTAATGCGAAAAGGTTGCAAATTGATAAGAGGTTAGAGTTCGAGTTCAGCAAGGACAATAACAAAGGGAAGAAGTTGAGATTAACACAAACTCTTCTACCAAGGAAGAGTTGCATTAGAACTAAACAAGAACATATCAACTACTGGCGCTATATAATTTTGAAGCATTCTTACTGAATAATTGATCGCACAAAGGCAGAAGTAAAACAATAATTGAAGCAAAATTCCCAGAGTTATTTTGCAAGCAGAATCCTTGTGTGACACAAAGGCTACTCACCAGCTAGAAGAACCAAATCCATCTGTTTGTCTTCCAAGTCTAGTTGGTTGTAGTGGGTGATTTAATATTGTATCTTTCAGCTTTATTAGAAGCAATTGTAATAGGCACACACTGTTCAAGTTAGAGTTAACTTGAAGCTTGTTGCAATAAGCTAGAGACTAGTTTGCCACAAAGGGTTAGAGTTAATCCTTAGGTTTACAAAAGAGTTTATTTTGTAAATGCTGTTTGGCTCAGAGTTGTAGTGAAGAGTTTGGGAAAAATCCTACTGAGTAGTAGGTCGTGGTTTTTTCACCTTTTGAGCCAGGTATTTTCCACGTAAAAATCTCTGTGTTTTTACTTTACTGCATTTATTATTCCGCATCAGTAGAAGTTGGAACACCAAGAAGAACCAAGTTCTTCTATTGAGACAACACTAAAAAATTGGACAACAAACAAATCACCCCCCCTCTTGTGTGGTATTGAAGTATAAAACATCATATATGTTCCAGAGATTCGACAAAACTTAGTCTCTGTGTCTGCTCTTCTAGATTTATATTTCAATTTGAACTTTAGTTGCAATGGTCTTAGAATTACTCAAGACAATATTGTTTTATGGTTTTGGACATCGTTATGATTATTTTATTGTGTTCGATTGTAATCCTTCTACGTATAACTATTATGTTGACCGTTGTGTTATGGCATGTATTTTAGTAACAATTATGTTGATGTTATTACATGGCATGAAAGATTAGGTCACATAGGGTAGGATAGAGTGAAAATATTGGCTAAGGAAGGAAATTTAGGTTCTTTTTCTAAAATTAAAATGTTAACTTGTGAAAATTGTCTTGCCGAAAGGATTACATGTAAACCATTTGTAAAGGCTAAGAGAGCTAATTTTCCATTGCGATTAATCTATTCATATATCCGTGGTCCAATGAATGTAAGGGCTAGATCTGCTATTGTATATTTCTTTACGTTCATTGGCGATTTCACACGCTTTGGTTATGTCTTTTTGATTTCTCATAAATCTGAGGCACTTGAATGTTTTAAGAAATATTTGAATTAAGTTGAGAATCAATTAGACAAAAGTATTAAGAACTTAAGAATCAATAGAGGGCGTGAATATCTTTTAAAAGAATTTGAAGAATTGTGAAATGAAAAAGGAATCACCGGGCAATTAACTATTCCTTACACACCTCAACAAAATGGTGTAGCAGAAAGGAGGAATAGAACACTACTGGACATGATAATGTCCATGATAGCCCAGACAAATTCCTTTTGGGGAGATGCGTTGTTGACTGCAACTTACATATGGAACAAATTGCCTTCTAAATCAGCTTCTTCCACTCCTTATGAGCTATGGACTGGTCATAAATCAAACTTAAAGGATTTACAACCTTGGGGTTGTGCTGCATATGTAAAAGATTCTCTTAGAAAGTTGGGTAAATTAGGCCCAAAAGGCAAGAAATGTACCTTTATAAAATATTCAGAACATTCCAAAGGGTATGTGTTCATTGGTGAATTGGAGGATGGAAGTGTTACTAAGATTGAATCGCGAGATGTCACATTTTTGGAAAATGATTTTCCAAAGAAGGGCGAGGTAAAGAATAGAGAGCCTCTTTATGGAATATTGAACTCAGGCAGTCAGCAAGTGTCTTTTGGCCGAGTTGATAATCAAATTGATTACGATCTTATTCTTGATTCGAGTGGGAGTGGGAACTCTCAATCCCAAAATCCTTTTGACGAACCTGAATTTCAACTAGGAAAGAGTGCTAGGAAAAATATACCAAAACGTACTTATGACATTGAAGATTATGTTTTCTTGGTATCTCCTACAAAAAGTGGATTAGCCAAAGTCTGTGATTGAGGCTTTATCGAGCCCTGGAAAAGATGAGTGGACGAAAGCAACGAAAGAAGAATTAGAGTCCGTGAAAACCAACAAAGTCTAGGATCTAGTTGACCTTCCGGCTTGGTGTAGAGCCATTGGGAACAAATGGGTTCTCAGAGTTAAACGCAAAGCGGATGGGTCAATAGAAAGATACAAGGAACGATTGGTGGCAAAAGGCTTTACTCAAGAAGCTGAAATAGATTATGAGGAAACATTTTCACCAGTTGTGAAGTTTACCTCAATTATCTTACTTTTGGCTATTGGTGCACGTTTGATTTAGAATTACATCAAATGGACATGAAGAAAGATCTTCTCAATGGAGAACTAAATGAAGAAATCTACATGGAACAACCTGTAGGCTTCATCGTTAAAGGCCAAGAAAAGAAGGTTTGTAAATTAAAACGATCTATTTATGGATTGAAGCAATTTTCAAGGCAATGGTATTCGAGATTTCACAAGCAGATGATCTTGCATGATTTCACCATGATCAATGAAGACCATTGCATTTATGTGAAGAAGTCCAATGTGATGTTTGTAATTCTTTCTCTTTATGTGGGCGATATTTTATTAGCCGGAAACAATTTGGAGTATTTGAAAATTATCAAGTCATGGATTTCAAAGTCATTTGACATGAAAGATATGGGTGAGGCAGACTATAGCCTTGGAGTTAAGATCCAAAGAGACCGTTCCAAAAAGTTATTGAGTAAGTCTCAAGAAACTTATATAAAGAAAATTTTGAAGCGTTTTTGCATGAATAGTGCAAATCCATGGATTCTCCTATAGCGAGAGGTGAAACTTTAAGCCTTGAAATGTGTCCCAAGACTGAAAATGAAAAGGAAGACATGTCTTGAGTTCCATATTCAAGTGTTGTCGGGAACTTGATGTACGCTATGATGTGTACTCGCCCAGACATTTGTTATGTTGTAGGTCAGGTTAGCAAGTATCAATCCAATCCTGGAAGAGATTATTGGAAAGCTGTGAAGAGAATTTTCAGATACCTGAAAGGAACTGCAGATTATTCACTATGTTATAGTGAAAATGATTTATACTTGAGAGGATATACATATGCTGATTGGGCTGGTGACCGGAATGATAGAAAATCAACATCCGGTTATGCCTTCTTACTTAATGGTGGTGCTATATCATGGAAAAGTAATAAACAAACATGTACAACCCTTTCAACGATGGAAGCTGCATTCGTAGCTTGTGCGTCTGCATTACAAAAAGCTGTTTTATTGAAGCGATTCTTTGAGCATTTGGATATTACAAAGAACTCTCAAGGTCCTATGACTCTATATTGTGATAGTCAATCGGCTATTACATATACAAAAGATCCTAAGTAACACAACAATACCAAACACATTGACATCAAGTATAACTTTGCGAGAGACATGGTAGAAAGTGGAGAGATAAATTTGTAGTACATTCATACGCGAAGCATGATAGCTTATCCTTTTACAAAGGCGATATTTAGAGACCTGTTTGAGAAACATTTTATGGCTCTAGGTTGTGAAGGATATGAACATATTTATCTATTGTAAAATGACTTTAGTATTATAATATGCTCATCAATATTTGACTCTTGAATTATGCTTATATCTCGTATGCATGTGATGGATGTTTTGTTGATAAAGTGTGTCGAACAAGTCATGAGATTGGCTTTCTCACACGAGCAATCGCCTCTTACGTTTATAATCTTGAAGAGATGAGACCTTATAGAACCTTGGATAGTGCGAGGTTATATTTACTTGTAGAGGTCGGTCTTGACAACAAATCAGACTTACGAATTTCACTATTCGATTATGACTTATTTTTTAAGCTAGATGTGAGTTTCTCTAAGAAGATGGTTTGAGGATTAATTGAAGTGAGAAACTCAGGTTAGACACTTGAAGGTGTCTAGACCAAGATCTGTACGGTGTTGAATGATTAAAAGAATAAGACACGCGCGCCAATATATGTTGAGAACAATGTAACATGTGTTTCATACCACGTGTGCTATTGACCAATGGGATAATGGAAGAATGAGTCACTGCTTCTTCATTGTGTGAGATCCCAAAGAAGTTATATCAACTTTTATTAGAATACCCTTTGACCTTTTACTATCTCTTGAAGTTCTAATCAGCGTTGCTACTTTAGCACGTCACTAATGGCCATGGGTGATTCGACAATGCAGTGCTTGTCTAGGAAAGCAGTTGATTTGGAATGGAAAGATTCGAATAGGAAGGGAAGACAACTAAAAATTTAGTAAGTTAACTTGTATTGATAGGTCAACCATTACACTCACCATGAGGGTATCAAATGTAATTATTGATACAAAGTTAAACATGGACTCGAGTTCACCTCTTTTGAGGATGAGGGATTAGATAAATAACTACTAAAATAGCAAATGATGTCTGGGGTATTGCGAGTAATAAGATCCTTATATTAGTAGTAAATTCTTTCCGCATATGATTGGATTTCTATTGGGAGCTATTAAACTATGTCAAATGGTTAAAAATATTATAGCTCTCGAGCTTGCATGCAACACGAACTATTTGCCAGTATGAATTACGTGTTATTGTCATGGTACTGGATTTGGTCAAGTTCATCATGCGCGAAGCGGGAGATATTGGATATCGGATTTGGGTCGCCCATATGGACTGACCCGACCTGTTTTAAAGGAGATATGATTAATGGAAGTTACCTAGGGAAGGTTTAACTCCTAAAATAAAACTATCACATGTTGAGAAGTAAGTGGGAGCATGGGGATCAACGTGAGTCAGTTTCTCGATAGTTTGTTTTCTCACAACTTCCCTTCTCTATATTATCAAGGCTCTCCTTCTTCAGAAAAAAATATACTTTGAGAAATCCTCCCTACAAATATAGAAACACACTAAAAGAAGAAAGGTATCTAGTTTGTAAAAAATATTTCGTTTCCAAGAGAGACAAAGTCGGACTTGAGCAATTGATCAAAACAGGTTCTGTAAAATTTCCGCTACTGTTAATAGGTATACGAATCGATGTCCCTGTTACTCGATTTTAGTCTACCGGAGAGATCAGTAGTTTCCAAGTTCCAAGATAGTTATGAACCCAACTCGAATAACGTGGATAATGTTATTAATAGTGAACTTTAAATACAAAAGATGTCGGAAAAGAAAAACTCTAAATACAAAAGATGAAGAAGGAAATGAATGAAATACATTGTTGCGACTCTGTCAACTTCCACTTACAAGGCTCCAGTTGTAAGACGAATTGTTACAGTTTCCGGGACTGAGCATATCACATGCAGTAGCTACCGCCTACATTCTGGACTTCCCACTTCAACATATTTAGGACTCCCAAAAGGTACATATTTAGAAATGGGTTGCTGTCAAGGCGACAACATTCCAGGTTACATCTCTCTTTTTCTTTTAATCAACAAAGGTAAAGTTCTATTAATAAACAAGCTAGTTCTGAGCAAAATAATGCTGGATGGAGAACCCTTTAAAGTTGAAAGGATTCAAATAAGTCCAGCATCATATTAACATCAGTAGAAAAATCAGCATTACACCAAATTTTCACTCTGAATACATCATCTTTTAACAAGTAAAATATTCTCTTCCTTTCCACAAAACATCTTCAATTTATCTAAAGTCAAATACTCCACATAATGTGTATACGGGTTGCCCGATTTTGTATGGTTAATCGAGACCGGTAGGTCAAGGTTCGACCCCACGTTATACTGGATCGTGACATGAAGATATATGCCAAGCTCGTGATTCAAAGACCGATCGACATCAAAACCAGCCGAGATCGAGACCGAGACCGAGCTGGGTAGGCATCGGGCGAGATCGAAGAAAGCATGTTGAGTCGAATAACGAAAAGCCGAGATATCCGTGATCGTGCAAGGATCATGGCGGAAATCTTGGCATGTATCAAGTCAAGACCGGTTAATTATCCAATCAAGGGATTTCTTTTTGTATTTAGAAATGTACCATAAGTAGGACTCCTCTACTATATAAAGGGGGTTGTAAAAATTTTGTAATAATCACATTCACGCATAACAAAGCAATATATTGCATTTTTTCTCCTAAGCATCCATACTCTCTATTGTTTAGTTCATACTCTTCATTAGCACACTTATTTGGTTCGACGACGACCCATCTCGAGGGCCAAAGCTGCGCATTACATTGGTTTGATTTATTTCTAATCACAGCCACTTTCTAAAATCAATTCTCATATTTCTCAGTTTGTGCCAAGTGAAATCACATATCCTTAAAACCACTTATAAATTTAATTGTTATCCGATTTTAGGGGTAAACAGTTTGGCGCCCACCATGGGGCTAAGGATAATAGTGACTTCCTGGCACTAATTTTTGTAATGCACACTGCTTTACACTTGTTCTTGTAAGCGTTTTTTATTCCAGGATTAGCATGTCGAACTCTCAGGCAGCACCCATATACATGGACAATGGGCTCGGTTTTAATGGCAAAAACGATAACATAGCCGCCCCAGGGAACGAGGTTATTCCAGTTGACCTCGAGGGATTTTCGATTGCAGATCCCATCGTCGTCAGTTCCCACAATACCATTTATGCAAATCTGGCTGTCGACCCCGAAAATAGCGTCCGCAAAGGCGTTCGATCAGCCACCCAGAAAGCACAGCGCATCGAAGAAGGTGGAATGAACCTTCAAATAATATTCGAAATATTGCAGGCTCAACAAGCTGCAATAGAACAACTCTAAAATCAAAACCATGCACCGAGCAGGGTTGAGCCCGAGCCATCACAAGAAGTTGTTCTTACCGCCGAACAGGTGCTGGGAAGATCAAATGTGAATGAATCAGGGACGGACCCCACTATCATGAAAATGCTCGAGGAGCTGACAAAGCGAATTGAATCGGGGGAGAAGTAGATTGAAGCAAATGACAAAAAAGTGGAAACATATAACTCCCGAGTTGATCAAATTCCGAGGGCACCACCAATTTTGAAGGGTTTGGATTCAAAGAAGTTCGTGCAAAAGCCTTTCCCCTCGAGCGTGGCTCCTAAACCCATTCCAAAGAAATTCTGTGTGCAAGAAATTCCCAAGTATATTGGAACTACCGACCCCAACGAACATGTAACTTCTTACACATGCACAATTAAGGGGAACGATCTAGAGGACGATGAGATCGAGTCCGTATTGCTGAAGAAATTCAGAATTTTTTTATCAAAGGTGGCGATGATATGGTACCACAATTTTCCACCCAAATCCATTGATTCTTTTGCCATGCTCGCAGATTCTTTCGTTAAACCACACGCCGGAGCCACAAAGGTCGACACTAGGAAGTCAGACCTCTTCATAGTGAAGCAGAAAGACAACGAGATGCTTAGAGAGTTCATGTCTCGATTCAAGATGGAACACATGGATCTACCCCCGCTCGTCGATGATTGGGCCATTCAGGCCTTCACTCACGGGCTAAACATACGAAGTTCGGTTGCCTCACAAAAGCTAAATGTCACGACCACAAATCCTAACAGGTCGTGATGGCGCCTATCGTGGAACTAGGATAGACGACGATCACATAACTACACATTTATTTTAAATAAGTTTCTCAAATCAATAATAATCGGCATAATAAGTATAAAAATTTCTCTACATCTTTAAGCAGGCATATTATAACCTGATAGTCTAAAAACATCCCCCAGAACTGGAATCAACTGATCACGAGCATCTAAGAATAAAACTAACATTACTAATGTCATAAACCACGTCTCAGAATAAAATACTAATACTAATAAAGGAAGGGAAATGGAGAAGTTGTGAAAGCTGGATAGCTACCTCGAAATCCCAAAGTTGATGCCGAACGAACGCAAGTGACTACTGCTCAGAACCAGTACCTGGATCTGCACACAAAGGTGGAGGGAGTAATGATGAGTACGCCAACTCAGTAGTAATGAAAATAAATAAAGTCTGAAGATAAGAAATTTACAACAACAAAACACCAATCCACAAATAGTAAAATACTGAGTCTTAATAAAGTATACATTTAGTACATATGTTTGAAAACCAGTTTCCATAAAAATCCTTTGAAAAAGTATATTTGCCAATGTTTCTCAGTAAAATTCCCCAAAAATATCAGTATGAAAGATGAAACGAATCATAATCAAAAGCTCAGCAAAATATCATTTTAAACCGCCCCTCGGGCAAAATCATCACTCGTAATCAGTCACTCAACACCTCACCATCACTCAATAACAGTCACTCAGCACCTCACAGTCACTCTGCATCAGCCCCTCGGGCAACCTCACTGTCACTCATGCCTCCCAATCACTCATCACTCGGCACTCGGCACACGCACTCAGTAGGTACCTGCGCTCACTGGGGGTGTGTACAGACTCCGGAGGGGCTCCTACAGCCCAAGCGCTATAAAAAAGCCAAATCATGGCATCAATCATCGCTCAGGCACTCGCCCTCTCTCATATCATAACATCCTCACAATATTGGCCCTCAGCCTCACTCAATCAGACATTCTCAGCATGCCACTCGAGCCATGAATAAACGAGGTTCTAGACCCAAAATAGTATTTCATTTCAAGAAATAGTAATATATCAAATAGGAGTGTCAACAATTTCACAAGAAGGACTGAATGTAAAATCATAGTTTTAAAGTGAGGAATATCAATAAAATAGCCCCCAAGGGGTTAAAACAGATCGACACTAGGCCCCGTACATGGCTTACAGCCCAAATATATTAAAACATAGTAATACTATAAAACATATGCTTTAAAAGCAGTTTCGCAACTCAATAGTTGCCTAAAAAGGAACATATTTCCAAATTTCCAATTCGTGCATGCCCCACACTCGTCATCCAGTGTGTGCGTCACTCCGAAACTGTGAAAGGATATAAAGTCCGGGGTTTGATACCCTCGGGACAGGATTTAAAGACATTACTTACCTCAAACTAGCCCGAAAAGTTACTCCGCAACGCATTTTCCCCTCGAATCAACTTCCGAGTGCTCCAATTCTATCAATTTCAGATTCATTACATCAAAATATGCTAAGGGAATGAAACCCAATCGAAAAATATCAACTTTATGCACAAAATCCGAAATTAGTCAAAACCCGACCCCTGGGCCCACGTCTTGGAACTCAACAAGCTTTATACAAAAACGATCCTCATCATCTCACGAGTCCGTACATATAAAGAACTCTGAAATCGGAGTCCGTTTGACCCCTCAAATCGCCCCTAAAAGGTCTCTTAAACTCAAGTCCTAGTTTCACCTTTTTCTACTAATTTTCCCCAATTAAACACTGTTAATTTTGTCCTTAATCACATATAATTGAGTTATTGGGTCCAGAATCCTTACCTTAATGAAGAACAATCATTTTCCCTCTTGAAAATCGCTCCAAAAGCTCTAATCTCGTTCATGTGGTACTGTTCATGCTGCTGTGAAAAAATGCAGCAACTTTTCTTCTAGTCTAAATTGATCCGTTAACCTTCCGAAATCCACCCGAGGCCCTCGGAATCTCAACCAAATATACCAACACGTCCTAAAATACAATACGAACTTAGTCGAGGCTTCAAAACACCAAAAACAACATCAAAACACCAAAATCACATCAAATTCAAGCATATGAACTTTGAAATTCCTAAATTTCACCAACGATGCCGAAATTATCCAAAACACCTCTGATTGACCAGAAAATTTGCAGACATATCCAAAATGACATTACGAACCTGTTCCAACAGTCGAAATTCCATTCCGACCCTGATAGCGTATTTTCCACTGCCGACCGAAAATTGCCAAAAACTAACTTTCGCCAATTCAAGCCTAATTCTACACCGGACATCACAAAAATATTCAGAACACACTCCTAAGTCCCAAATCACCTAACGAAGCTATCCAAACCATAAAATACTCATTCCGAGGTCGTTTACCAATAAGTCAACTCTCAGTTGACTTTTCCAACTATAAAGCTATTTTTAGAGACTACATGACTCAATTCTCACTATAACCATTCTGAACCCGAGACAACCGACTCTAACACATCATAAACAGATAAACAATGCATGACAAGGCAGAAACATGAATAAGAGAGCAAATTCTACAGAACGACCGACCGGTTCGTTACATTCTCACCCACTTAAACATACGTTCGTCCTCGGACGTGCCTAGAGCTTTTCCAACCGCCACCAAATTTGCCGTGTAACCTACCATGCACATATTCGGAGGTAATCCCACGTCACCCTACCCCATATAGGTCTGATAGTACCACACGGATGAAATTTCAAAATCCAATCTTGACCTATAAACCTTAGAACTACATTTTTACTTCTGAATCAATTTACAAGACCAGAATCCCACAACTATAAGCTGAATAAGTCTGAGCACACTGTAACAAGTCATATCCGTAACCCAAGATGAAATACCATGATCCACTACATGACTCAAACACTCTTGGCGATAACTCCTAATCACAGTAGTTGCTTATAACAACCTAATACCGGTAAATAACCTCTTATCAAGCAAAGCCTCGTTCTAACACTTTCATATACTGCCAATGATGAAAGGAACACGTATAACTAGTAACCATACGTCTGATCAGCATCAATACCATTATACCACCCAGAGCCATAATTTGTGCAACTCGTGCACTCAATAACAACATTTCAAGAGCTCAATTCATAAAATAGAAGATTCACACGAGATACTATCCTTCCATTAACAATTACCATCACAGCATCATGCTAAAAGCCTGGCACATACCGTAAACTTAGAACACACGAATCTGACACCAAGGAGCATACCTCTACATAACTCCACTACAATGCGTGATCCCATCCAAATGCTAGTTCACATGAAATACTTCAAGCCATCTTGCTCAGAATCAATAACTATGCGAAATTCGATATCAAGTACCTAAAGTGCATTGCCATAACCACGGGGAACCCTCTTCAATCCTTTCTCCGAGCTTGATGATGTCGGAGAACTTATGGTTCTCAATAGCCATAAACCTTTCATAATACTACAGATCATGTGCCCTGCCGAAAAACTTGTTTATCTGTTCCTCGTTTAACGCTGGTTTGACCTTGGCTGCTTCTGACCTCCACCGAGTAGCATACTTGTGGAAAGTCTCAGTTGGCTTCTTCTTTAGGTTCTGGATATAGAAGACATCCGGTGCATTCTCCGTATTAAATCTAAACCTGTCCACGAAGTCGGATGCCATGCTCACCCATTGGCCCACTTCTTGGGATTATGGCTTGTGTACCAGGACAATAAATCTCCAATAAGACTCCTCATGAAGAGCTTCATTTGAATCTTTTCATATTTTCCGACCCCCACGAGCTTGTCACAATAAGTTCTGAGATGAACCTTGGGATCACCAGTTCAGGTTTGTAACCGTTCGGCGGTTCCACATCTCGCTGTATGCATAAATTCTCATAATTAAAACCTTTTATACTTTCACCCCCTCAACACCCTGAACTTGACTTGTCAACTTCATGAGCTCCTTAGCCATGTTATTGATGAGCAGGTCCTTCTCGGCGGACTCTATTGTATAGGAGATTGGTTGAGTGGAGTGAGGTAGGGTTTCCACGTATATAGGGTTGTTCTGGTGAAGGCCAGGAGTTTGGGTATAGGGATTGTCGTGCCCCCTTTTTCCTCGCGGAGGTCGGGTTCATGACATTTTGGGTTGAGACAACTCTTTCCTTTCGGGAAGGGGGTTTGCATTTTTGAAGAGTCGCCACCTAACTATTTTGAGGTGCGTTAGGGCACCTAAGGGGTTTATCTATAACTAGGTTATTAACCAGAGATAGGGTAAGGTCTTGAAATTATCCCAAGGGAAAGGTGTTAGGCACCCCTCAGGATCCACAAATGTGGTTCCCGGCCAAATAGCTTAGTGAATTTGTGCAACTTAGCAAACAAACAAATAAAGGCTCAGATAAGAGGGGATTCAAGTCTTAAGCTTACAAGGTATCTGAAAATAATTAGAGAAGAACTAAGTTTTGAAAAAAAAGAGTTACAATGTAAGCATGTAAAGTAAAGGATATCATAGGTTTGAGATAATATGGATCACATCAATGCAATACCCGGTATGACCCTCCTCAAAGAGAGGCTACACGTGGTATTAGTGCACCGATCATGATATCCATATTCTACCATTTCCCACCCCGTGGAGGTAATTAAATTGCGTATTGGTCACGAACTCTATTGCATGCTGCCACCCGGCCCCTTTCCTATTAGTCCTGGAGGAAGTTAGGACTACTATCCTAAAAGGGAGGTTTCTAGGTACACCCTCAGGTTTCAAAGGTAAAAATTCTAAGGCGACAAATAAAAAAACAGGTAGGACTGCACATAAGGGAAGAGCATGGAAAGCAATTAAGAAGGCTCAAGTATACCTCCACATATATTGCACATATGCAGCATGCCTCATACACAAATTTGGGTCCAGATTATGTTCCTAAAAATGATATCTAATGACAATAACATGATCAGATTTGTCACATAACTCAGGGAGGAAGTCCTAGTCAGGTTTACCTACTGATTTTAGCATGCTGGTAGTTAGACATGATCACAAAGATATATATGGTTTTATTTCTTGTAATTGATTACCTAAGGCTTTCCTAGAAGTAAAATAACATGCAGCAGTTGTACAGGTTTGTTAAGGGTTCCAAATTGTCAATCCTATTAGCATGTGATTCTAAGTGTGTACAAAGGACTGATTGCCAGTTTATTTGGAACAGGGGGCTGTTTCAGACATGTGTTCAGACTAAGTAAGAGAGTATGATCCTACTGCATGATGTCTAATGCAGCATGATGACTTAAAAATGAGTTTCTAAATGAATACACAATCACAACATTATGCATAACTTCAGGAACATCACAAGTGACATATTTTAATCGTTGTTTTCCTAGAACAGGATCTCTACGTGTATAGCATGGAAAAGCATGATTGTAGATTTGTTAACATAATTATTATAAGGCATGCCCTTTTTTGGATTACATTTCAGAATACATGGACAAAATCACATGGTAGCAGTTTTTCGTTGTTATTATTGATCCTATGAACAAGATTTTCTAAGTGAAGGCAATGAGTGATGATATGATGAAAGAAAAGCAGATGTATGAACCTAAGTGAGATGGTATCTAAATGCATGGAATACTTGATTCCTAGACATGGTTACTAGTGCACACATAAAAAATAAACCTAGAAAACATGATATCTACCCATGCTTATACTATAGCATGCATATCCCCGCCTATTTTCACTATCCAACCCCAGAATTATTTTTACAAATTATTACAAGCCTCGAAATATGAATTACATAACTAAAATAGGAAAAGAAGAAGTTAACTATAGGGAGCCTTCCATAGTAGGCCCAAGTATCCAGGTCCTCAATGCCATGTACTGTTATTTCATAACCTTTCATAATCCGGGTGTGTCAGAGTTCCCTAAGGATCTCAGAGGATTCCGGGCAGTGCTCACACCCAGATTTCATAGCCAAGATGGAGTAAGTGCAGTGTGGAAGAGCCATCTCTTGTGTGTCAAAGTTCAGAGGGAGTTCAAGGGTCCCTAAGTAATGCTCACAGAAAAGGGACAGAACCTAGTGTCTAAGAGTATAGTGAAAGTGCTCATAGTTTGAGGAGTTTGAAAGAAAAGTTTTAAAATAGTTTGGAACAGTTTTGGGAAAAAGAGCCAGTAGGAACAGTTCTGGAAAGGAAATTACTTGAAACATTCTTGTAAAACTGGGAGAAAGTAGTTTTAGAAAGACATATTAAGAAGAGCAGGGTAATCAGCAAACAAAGACCAAACCCAAAACAAGTTTAGTATCACACAAAGAACCAAGTCAGGTTCAGCAACCAGGCTTTGACACAAGGGTAGAAGGGGTTGGGAACACATAGGTCACATGATGACAAACATGTAATAGGTAGCACATAGTCCAAAATTCTTAGGGATTCAAGGGATTGGGGACATAGTAAAGCATAGAAGTAACCATGACAGGATCAAATACAGTAAGGTCTGCCAAAACTAATATACCAAATATAAGCGGAAAGGTTCCATGAGGACAGACTTTGAACACATAAAGGCAGACTACCAAACAAAGGAAACTGGATATACTAGGCAGAACATGCAATCTTAGTTACATGTTGAAAATCAGAACAGTAAGTAAAAAAAAAACAGATGAGAATCATCAAGAATTGTAATAGCAATGTAAACATATTGGTTTGAAGCCTTAAATATAAACTAGGACATACCAATAGAGTGTAGAGAACAATAACACAAAGCAGAATGTAAGAGATGAACAATAGTTAGCCTTGATTTGCAGCCGGCTAATTCAGATCGGTAGTGAGTAGCATAGAAGAGAGAATAGAGAGAGAGAGAGAGAGAGAGAGAGAGAGAGAGAGCAAGTTTAATTGTGAGAGAGGGTGCACAGATTAAATTGTGTTTGTGTGTCTGTTGTGTCAATGCAGGGATATAGCATCTATATAGTTTGGACCTGGGTGACAAAAATAAGGTAAAAAATAGACTGCCCAGTAATTATGGGACTCAGAGAATCAATTAGCTGTAAAAATCAGTACCAGTATTCCCTTAATTAAGGGAACTATTCAAACGGTGAGTAACAAATAAGGAAAGGCCATATATAACTTAGAAGAATGTAAAATAGTGTAAGTATAACAGGCAATTATGGTATTGAATTGAAGGTTGAACTCAAACGGCTAGTAGGCGAACACAATTAAGGAAACTTATTATGCACATGACATATAAAGAAACAATTCCAAACCAAATTAAGTAGACAATTGAGACTAGGTTCAGAAAATATTAATTAAGGAAGTAATATCAATTAACACTAAATGAATCAAGGTAAGAAATAGACTAGAGGTTGGAAATCAGTAGGAGTATCTCATAGGAAATCAGCAAGACTTTCGAATCATAGTGAGTTAGGGATTCAAACAACACTAGTGAATAGAGATTCAAATGACACTAGTGAATAGAGATTCAAATGACACTAGTGAATAGAGATTCCAGTGTATGAATGGAATAAACACATTATAAAATAGGTTAAGAAATAATTAAGTAACAAATTGCAGAGAATCAAGGATTCGAACAATCATAATATCAGTTGAAGGGAATTAACACGAATTAATACGATAAATCAGAATCCCTAACACATAAAATTAAGGAACAATGAGATAATCATGAAAGCAAGAGAAAAATCAAAGACGAATAACATAGGGTAAAGATCATTGAGTCACAGGACTCTTGAAACATAAACACATATGCAAACGCATAAGCAAATTAGTAGTTTCAGGTTTTAGGTCTAAAATTAGGTTTTTCATCACGACGAGTTTAGATAAAAGAGATAAACTTAAACAAATTACTAAAACATAGTAGATAATCTAAGAAGATGCTAAAAAAACCATAGGAAAAGTCATTCAAGAACGGGGTTACGAAACCCTAGTTGAAAAACGAAGAGTTGTTTTAGCAAAATCGGAGATCCTTTGAGAAAACAACGAAACAACTTAAATTGTACATAGATATATCATAGATCGGAAGGAAAATTAGAAAATCTTGAGTTTTAGGGTTTCAGAGAACCCAGAGAAAGAATGAAAAACCTTGAAGTTTCACCGGCCTTTAGTTGGAGGGGTCATAGATCTTACTCAGACGGCTGGAGGTGGCAGGAGATGGCATGAGGGACCATGGGAGGAGGTGAACCGCTCCAGGTTCATCTGAGGGCCTCAGGGTGTCATTAGACCGGTGCGGGGTGAAGCAGTAGCCAAGAGATGATGAGAGGCCATGGTTTCCGGTGAGGGAAATGGCCGGAAGAGACGAACAAACTTCATCGGAGAAGAGGAGACTGGAAGTCTTTAGAGAGAACCAGAGAGATAGAGATATAGTGTGAGAGGAGTGAAATGATGGAGGGGGGGGGGGCAGTCTTAGGTCTAATTTAGGAAAGGGGAAATCCTGACTGTTGATCAAAATTGATCAACGACTAGGATTAAATCCTGTATTGGGTCGGGCGGATAAGGGTATTGATCCTGGGGTAATTAGGTCGTTCAATTGGGGTATTTGGCCAGTTTAATCAGGTAGGTTTGGGTTTAATTTAGGCTATAATTGAAAATTAAAAAATGGCTATTAGTTAAATACCCATTAAAATAGATAAATAATTAATAAAAAATAGCTAGTAATTATAAAAATGAAATTAATGCTAAATAACTAAAATTAAGGTAATTAACTAATATTAAAAAATATTAAGTGACTAATTATTGACTTAAATGGCATAAAACATATAATTAGGCTATAATTCTAAAATTGCTGTAATTATAGTTAAATAATGCTAAATTGGCTAATTTATGAAATAATTAAATCCTAATAGGATTAAATAGTATATTGAACTGGGAAATATTTTGAAAATTATTTATAATACAATTTATGCATAGTTATAGTGTATAAAATACTGAATAATTTGGAAAAGAAATTAATAAAAATATGAAAGATTATGGAAAAATGCCAGTTATTATAAAAAGTGGTTTTGCCGGTATATATGCAAATTTAAAAATATTTTGAGGGAAAATTTGGTATCAACAGTGATGATCATTGGTTGAGTTTTGGGGTTCGGAGATAATTTGTGCGGTATTTTGGGGAGTTTGATAGGTGGTTTGCTGGTATTGAGGAGGAAGAGGTTGATTTTGAGGTGAGGTTGTATACTGGTGAGGTGCGGGAGAATTCTGCGGGCGTTTGTTAGGTGTGTTCTGAGGTGGTACAGGGTTCTGGGTATTTGGGTGATGGACATCTGGGATGTTTAGTGTGAGGGAGAGATTTGCCAAGCTACGGACCTGCTCAATTTCACCCTGAAGTTCAAGTATTTTCTGCTCAAGCCGCGAAACCATATCATTTGGGGGCTGAGTACCCTGACCATCGGAAGCTTCCGCATTCTCAACATGTGTAGTGTTGTCTTTCCTGATGTCGTTCAGATCATCCATTTCTGCCTTTCCTTTGCCTTTTGGTGGACTAGGAGGAGGAGAAGGTTGAAGGCCCCTGGATATGGTATGATAAGTTTATGAGGTCAGTATGCGCGAACCAACCTTGGGGAAGGGGAATAATCGAAAGGAAAGAAAGAAAAACAAAAAGGTAACCAAGTCAGTAAAAATTCTAAAAAACATATTTACAATATTTAAACATATATTGCGGAAATGTAAATTCGCGTCCTAATTTGGGAGCCTCGTTATTCCCGAGGTAGGCCTAGCGACAAGTTGATTTAGAGAACTTAAGTGCCAACAATTGCCTCATTTCATTAATGTAAAAATAGACGAGTCTAAAACGACACTAAGATAAGATAAGATAAGTCACTATTGGCACTTGGCCTTATTACATTTGGGAAAGAAAATAAATCTACTCTACTTGGTCCCAGAAGGACCTTCCCTAAGCTTGATCTTCCTAGCTCCATCGATCATGTTCCCCAGTTCGCGCATGCCCAACAACAAGTATACCCTTGCTAGATGCCCTCCTTCGCTTCCTTCAGCATTATAGCAGTCGGCGACTCTCTTTCTCGTATTTTCCTCCAGCTCCACAGGACCTTTCTCCATATATTCCACCTTTTCATTAGACGTGATAGCCAATTCCCTCCACTCATTGATTAATCTCTTGTGTGTCTCGTGTATCTCCAAATGCTCAGCCTCAGAGTCATGAATCCTTTTGCGCAGTTTGTTGTATTTCACTTGGGCCTCAGCATCTTCGTCTATGACCTTGTTTCCCCGACTGATTCCTGGCTCAACTATCCCTGCTAGGCTATCCTCCAACAATGATAGGTAAAAGCGTACATGTCCTGCGTGGTACCTATCTAGCTCGATGGTTTCCTTTTCTCCAATAATCTTTGAGTGCCACATATGCTGATCTTGACACTTGTAAGGGATGTCGTCATCCTTAAAATCTGCCCGATAGTGACTCATTTTTGCAACCCACGGTATGACCTGCTTCCTGAGTCCTGACTGCCTGCCTCATAACCCTGATGCGAACATAAGGGTGTATTCCTCTAAATCCGATCAACACCAAGTGCGGAGTGTCCCTAGACCTGATGATGAACTAGTCAGTAGGGAACCATTCGAACATCCATTGGACCTGATCCTCAGTCAAATTGTCGAAAACTGCACCAAATCTGGAGCAGACTCTGGCTGAGCGAACCTATCCGGGATATATGTCATTCTCTTAGGGTGATGGAAGGCTATATGATAATTCCACGACCTTCGTGGAAACTCTTGACGATAGTGACCCCTTTGGAGATGCTCCAATAACCAAACTTGTAACAGCAGATTAGAATATTCGAAGTGCTTGAACCCCTTCTGGAAGCGGTCCAAGGCCCGATAAATGTCAGCTATGATCATAGGGACAATGGTATATGGTTGTCCCTCGATTTCCTCCATTAAAGTTTTGGCTACCATAGCCAGTCTGGTGTGAATTCGGCCCGTTGCATTCAGAACACCATCATACGCAAGAAGCAGACAACGAACACAAAAAGCCTGCGGTGAATATAACCCAAGGAAGTGATAAAGAATTCATCATGGAAGATACGGTAGGACTTGCTATGCCCGTATCATTCATAGAGATAGTCAAAGGGTATGTAGGACCTTTTTAAGCATTCCAAATCATCGTTCTTTTTCAGACCCATCATCTTCAGAAATCCTCTAGCGATGATTTCTGGTACCAATAAACCAGGACTGTCCCAAGGTAGCCCAGAGAATTCCCTTAGTTTTTCCAAGAGCGTGGTCATTTATATATTCCCAAAGAGAAACACTGATCTTTCACTATCCTAGAACATGGTTGCAACTTCAATCATCATATTAATTGGTTGGATGTCTAACAGAGAAGGCAAATTTCCCAGGACCTTCTTCACATGTTTTTTGTTACTTGAGGAAAGTACTTCCCACCAATCTAGTAGCAGTGGTGGTATACTATGGACCATGCCGAACATGGGGACTCCGTGCCTCAATTTCGGCAAAACAAATATGGTTAGGACCTTTCCCCCTCCAGATTTGACTATTTATACATCAATGATTAGCATACCGACACTTATTTCTCCAAAATTAATGCACAAAATCGTGGTTGCGTCTGTTGGGATAATGGAAACCCCGGTGGACTTTTGGACAAGGTTTGTCTTAAAAGGTTATTATGTGGACAACATATTAACCCGAAAAGTTTTCTCAATGATGCATGTACAATTAATCAGAGTAAGGTTGCTATGAGGGTCTAGACTGGTACCCTCAAGCAGAAACCTTGAGGGGGAAAGGCACGGAGCCTTCGACTGCACCGCTGATCGACTAGTTTTACCACAAATAAGCCTTTCCGAATTTAAAGGGTGATATATAGGAAGGGCGCAAACACTCATAAAGCGTTGCTATAGGATTGATTACGCACGAGTGGAATATGATGTTGAGCATGATTTATGCAACAGTAAATAGCACGTTGTCACGTATTTGCACGTTAAAAATGATAAATGAAGTATTTAATGATTGAAAGACGTTTAAGAAAGGAAACAAGGAAACAAGTCAATTTCTGTAAAAAATCATAAATGCTTGAAAATAGGCAATTAAATTCACAGAAAGGGGAAAGGGAAAGGGTGTGCACATATTAACAGAATAATAAAGACATGCTTGATGAAAGAGACTGACTCACAAAACAAGTTTGTTATGGTAAGAGCCTAAAGATATCCCAGCAGATTCGCCATGCTATCGCGCCCCATTTTTCCTCGCGGAGTCCGGGTTTCAACCTTTTGGGATAGCTCCCTTACTTTTACGACGGGGTATGGGATTTGAAGAGTCGCCACCTAACGGATCAAGGTGCGTTAGGGTACCTAAAATAAATAACTCGTGAAACTAATTTACATCACCAGAGATTGGGTAAGGGCTCGAAATTACCTTGAGGGGAAGGTGTTAGGCACCCCTCGAGGCCCACAAAGGCGGGTCCCGGCCAAACTCAATTAAGCGAATTGGTCTTTAAAGGAAAGCGAAACAATTTAAAACAAACAGATATTGCTTTTCAACAGGAATTAAGAGGGGTCTTAGGTTTTTAGCCTATAGGATCATTTCCATGCAATACTCGGTAATTTCCCCAAATTGAGGTGTTACGCGTACTATTAGAGTACAAGTCATCATCTTCTTTACTACCCAATTACAACCTTTTCAGTTATTACCTAAGCGTTCTAATAGCTTCCAGTGTGCACCTTATACGTACACTGCCAGTTCCTTACCTATGGTCTTGGAGGTGTTTAGGACCTCTATTTAAGGTGGTTCTAGACTCACCTATGTTGCTTAAAAGGAGAAAACTAAGTGACAAAAAACAGTCAAGTAGGACTGTGACATAAGGAGCAATTAAGGGAGCTCATGTTAACCTCCACAAATAGACAAACAAATGCACACTATTCGAACAAGCAATTTTAAATGATTTAGGATCCTATAGGCAGGGTGTCTAAATGAGCATAAACAGAATATATAACAGTTTTATTAAAGCGAGGCAGCGAGTACCTATCAGTTTGCCTACTGACTTTTGTTAATACTCTGTATATGGGTACGTTTTCAAACAATAAGAAATCACAATTTTAATCCCAGATTTCTTTAATTACCCTATCAGTTTGCCTAAGTGATAACCGGGCAGAACCCTATAGACATGGTATTTAAACTGTTAATTAGACCATTATTTATAAACAAGTTATGGATTTTAACAGGCATATTTTATCTTTTAGATCTTATAAGCATGATTTCTAAGTGCTGAAACAGATTACAAGTATTGTATCCTATAGACATGATATTTAAGTGTTGAAATTGATTTTTATACATTTCCTATAAGAATGATATCTATATGTTAAAACTGATTTCTTATACATTTCCTATAAGCATGATATTAAAGTGTTGAAACTGATTTCTTATATATTTCCTATAGACATGGTATCTGGATGCAGAGACTTATTTCCTATAGGCATGATGTCTAAGTGTTAAGACGGATTTTATATGTATTCTCCTATAGGCATGATATCTAAGCGGGTAAAGGCGTTAACCAGTTGCTAAGCAAGTTCAATAAAGAAGATCCAAGAGACATGAACTCTAATTCACACATGGAGATTTTGAAAATACGGTTCTTGATGCAGAATTGATAAAACTAACTAGAAGCTGTCACACCTCCGTTTTCACCCGGTAAGGGTGGATTATGGAGTTTTTCCACTTTATGAGACATTATTCGAATTTGGGATTTATTGATTGATTTTTAAAGTCGCCACCCGAATTTTTGACGGTGTTCCGGGACACCATTTATTGAAATCCCAAACCGAAGAGACTTTGACTATGTTTAAAAATGTCTGCAAACCAGAAATCCGGATAAGGAATTTTGTTAACCCGGGAGAAAGTGTTAGGCACTTCTGAATTCCGTGGTTCTAGCACGGTCGCTTAACTATTGATATTTGGCTTAATTATCTGATTGTTTATATATTTTAAACCTGTTGTGCCCTTTTTTAGCCTTTTTACTTTTAGTCGCTTTTAATATTTTATGGATTATTCTGAAACAAGTCACGCGACATGCACTTGTCATTTTTGGACACATTGTAAACGCGCCACATGAAATGCACCCACAATTTACAACGTGTAATTTTAATTATAGTTCGAAGTTGTGGTCGAGTAGCATGAGTTGCAAACTCGAGTGTAGATTACGTAATCATGACTACGGTCATGATGGTTTAATTGCTTATTAGAAACAAAGCTATTATTCAAAGACACTCAATTTTAGCTATTGAGGAGATTAAGTGTTCAGACTCAAGGATTAAGAGTGTTCATGTTTAATGAAAGCTTATTTATTTGACCCTTAACGTGTTGCTTAGAAACTAGGAAGCGTATTTTTCTTTATGAAATCATTTTCCACGTTATTGTTCAACATCTTTTCACAACAAAAATGTTTTGAACTGAATGGGAAAAATTGACCGTTCCTTTACACAACTCTTAAATTGTTTCATTTGCTTCACCAAAATGTAATTAATAGTGTCAATTTAACACTCAAAAATATCCCTAGAACACCATCCCCCTTTGGCCCCCCTCTCTCACCTTCTACAATTATCATATGTGAAATACCTTTTCATCCAACCAAATACAAAAAAAAGTTTAGCTATAGTTATGGTTATCCAAGGCAAGTATCGACATTCACTATAGAGACTTATCCTAGTCAAGTTATATTTTTCATAAGTGCAGATTCCCTAAAATATTAACAAGGTCTATTACAAGTTTTCTAGTCATTACAGAGAACACATAGAGATTATCATACTACAACAACATGAGAAGGTTGCTACTTAGAGTCTAACAGGTTAACATGAGGGGGAAGAATTGAATCAAAACATCATAACAATATAGGTATCAAGATAGCACAATCTAGCAAGTGTTGGCAGCATTTCAAAGACGTTCAGAAGCATAAAGTTTGCATGCAACATCTTTAGCATGAGATGTAGGTCAATAAATCAGGAAACTTATTAAGGTCTTAAAGGTAATAGAATTATAGCTACATGATTTGCTAAGAGTGTAGAACAAGCAAGATACCAGCAACAGACCTATTTGACTAAAGTTATTGAAAGAGACTGGTAATCTGGAGGTATAGAGACACAAAAGAGATTCAAGAACATATTACAACATATACAACAATATCACCAAATGTACATCACTCCATCCTGTAGTTTACTCCTTTACAATTTACAGCAGGTCTTCAAACAGCTTAAGAGGAAAGATTCGAAGAAAACAAAAACTATAGATGGGAGAAACAGGAAATTCAAAAAAAAAAGGGAAGAGGTTTCAAATTTCAGCATTTAATGTCTCCTACACAGCACATTCACTCTCCATTTGCCATTCAAAGTTCAAAGAGTGTACCTGGTTACATCAAGTGAAATAAAATAAGAAAATGAGTCTCTAAAATCAGCATAACACAGCAGCAACAGCCAACAGAGAAACCAAACCAATCCCAGAAATGATTTCGAATTCCAGATTCTGCTTCAGATGTCAACATTAAACTAGAATTTGAACTTAAAGGACTCCATTTTTGTTGTTTTCATATATAGAGGAGACTAAAAGAACTTAGGTAGAGTTTTTCTATTAGAACAACTTTTGGAGATGAAGAGATGGAATTTCTTAGACTAAAGTTTTCCAGCCGTATTCTTTGTGATATTGTGTGTATTTCTGTGTGTAAATCCTCCCTTTTCTTGTGTAAAAAGCCTCCTTATATAGGGAAATTCTCCCCCTATGTCCCATGTGCCTTCCCTAAGATTTAGGGGTAAGGAATCTTTTTCCTAACAGATTTTATAGTTTTCCCTTCTAGAAGTTTCTGATATTTTATCTCTTTAAAATTTCAGAAAATCTATCCATTCGTATGTTATTACAATTTAGCCCCTTCAAGATGATTCCTATTTTAAACTCCCAAATTTTTGATTTGTTTATCCCTTTTAGCTCTTGTTATTACTCTTTCTACTCCCTATGATTTTAAGTATTCTGAAATTATTTAATTTTAAGGGTCTAACCTAATCAATGAATTAACAAGTTCTCTTCATTAATCTTAAGCAAGAAAACTGAGTTTCAAGGACTAAAACAACTAACTAAGTAAAATCAGAATAATGATGCATAAGAACCCTAGAGTTTAATTAAAGGATTGAGTTAAGGAAATTATCAATCAAACTAATCTTGCTAATGATTTATCAAACAACTTGTTAATCAGTTAATTGAGAGTACCCTACTGATCTTAAGTCGCATACTGCCAGGGAAGAAACAAACACACAAAAATGGGAAAGGAAGGAAGGTTACGTATGCTAATGATACCTATAAATCAACCCCAATTAGCCTAAGTTTCATATGATTGATATTGAACTAAAGATAGAAATCAGCATGCTTTCAATTGACGAACAAGAACAAACAAAAACAGAGTAAGCCCTAGATAATGCAAACTAAACAAAATAATTATAGACGATGACAATGAAGAGAAGCAGAGATGGACTTACTCAAGATTCATTTTTAGGAGAAGAACAGACTTGAATCGGACCAATCCATGGGGAAAAAATGAACTTAGACGACCATTAATTGATTTCTCTTACCAAAAGCTATCGATTAATGGAAGTCCTCGGTTCATACGGCCCAAGATCGAACGAGAAGGTCAGAAGGAAAAAAAACTAGGTTTTTGATTAGATCTGAAATTGGAGGAGTTGTGGGCTTAATTGGGGGAAACCAATGTGATATATGGAAAGAGGGAGAGGAGATGATTGCGTGGTGAATTTTTGAGGTAATTCGGTGGTGGTCGGCCGCCGGTAGGTGATTTTTGGCCGGCAGACCAAGGAGGTGGACAGTAGAGACGGGCTGGGTGAGGAGAGAGAGGAGGGAGACGAGGGGGTATTGGGGAGGTGAGTTTCGGGGGGGGGGGGGGGTGGGTAAGGCGAGTTTTTTAGTTATTGGTGTTGCGGGGGTGGGGGGGGGTGTGAGTTAGGACACTTATATAGTTAATGAGTGGGGATTTATCAGCCGTTGGATCTGGAAAGATAAATGGATGTGATGGACTAGGCTTGAAACGGGGTCGTTTAGATTGGAAGGGGTTTGGGGTCTGGGCTGGTGTAAATTGGTATTAGGGAGAGGGAGTTTTGGGCCTGGGTCATTTGGACCAGTCTAGTTTAAGCTTCTTTTTGGCAAATTTAAGCTAATCAATTAATTCAAACTAAATTTAAATTAAAAAATATATATAGTTATTAATTCTAGCTTAATTTTGTCTAATTGTAGATTAATTTTTGAGTTAATCAAGAGAAAAAATCATTTAGTTTAATACCCATAATCACTTAAAGAACAAATTTTGTAAATTTTAGTAAAAATGATTTAAATTATGCAACTAATTATCAAAACCTAATTACGCCAAATAATAAATGTTTTTTTGTTTTGTTGTTATCTTATATTTTATAAATTTTAAAAGATGAGTTATGATCATACAATGCAAATAATTCACACATGGATACTGAAATTCAACAAAAAATTATAAAACTAATTTGTTTATTGAATTTTGTAGGAGTATATGGTAGGTTAAAATTTACGTGCTCACACCTGCGTCTCTTTGCTCGGAAACACGAAGAGTTCTCGGGCAAAGACAAAGTGAGCAGTTATGAACAACTTTTACCTGTTCAAATACTACATGTGAAGCGTTTTTGAAAAGTTTGACCGAACCATACTTCAAAGGTTGCCTACATATACTTGGCTATAAAGGAATCAGGTCAGTGTAGTTCTGGAAATTTTGGTAGCTGGGACTACCGGATAACTGTGATTTCACTGCGGCTATTGCTGCTGTTACTACTTGCTGAGCTCCTTATTACACCAAAATCAAAATGAAAAAGACTAAACTAAACCTATAAACTACGACTTACAAGATTCCTATCTAGTAGTCTTCTGAAGCTTGATCTTGAGTCTTGTTTGTTTCTTTATGCAGACTCTGATCTGAATCTTGATGCTTGTTAGCTGTATGTGCTGGTTTAATTTTCTTCAGCTTTTTGTATCAAGGAGGGACATGCCTAGCTTGCGACTTCAATCTTGTCTTGAGCAGTCCGCATCTTTGCCGCTTCTGTACTTTGGGTTTGGCCTTCTCTTTTATTCTTTTCTTTTATTCTGGACCGAAATTTCTTCTTTTGGTCATCTCGAATCCATTGTCCTAAAGTGTGATCTGCGCAAAATCAAGAACAAATGAACAAAATTTTCTGCCCCAGTTTTCACTAGAAATTTTTGTGAGTTATTGTAACGAAATCAATGCTACTTTATTATTGAAAGCAATGAAAAGACGGGAATGTTGTACCCGGAGTGAATGTAGACTAGGGAGTTGATACCTATGCCTAAAAGTAAAATAAACTAGGGATTGGAGACCCTATGTTGGAAACGATCGACAGGTTATGTTGTCATCAAGAAAAGATCAGCAGGTTATGCCGGTGTCTGGGAAAAGGTCAACAGGTTATGCTGCTGCCGGGAAAAGATCAATAGGTTATGTTGTTGTCTGGGGAAGGATCAACAGGTTATGCTGTTGTCAAGAAAGAGCTCACCAAGTTATGCTGGTGTCTGGAAAAGGTCAACAGGTTATGCTGTTGCCAGGAAAAGAGATCACCAAGTTATGCTGGTGTCTGGAGGAGATCAACAGGTTATGGTGTTGTCAAGAAAAGATCACCAGGTTATGCTGGTGTCTTCTAGGGAGTGGGACCCTATGTTGGAAGAATCATCGGGTTCTGCCGGCATCAACTAGGGAGTGGGACCCTACGTTGGCATCAACTAAGGAATGGAATATCCTATGTTGGCGTTATGTCGGCATCAGGTTATGCTGGCATCAACTAGGGAATAGAGACCCTACGTTGGCATCAACAAAGGAATGGAATATCTTATGTTGGAAAAGTCATCGGGTTATGTCGGCATCAACTAGGGAGTGGGATCCTATGTTAGCATCAACTAAGGAATGGAATATCCTAAGTTGGCATCGAGTTATGTCGGCATCAGGTTCTGCTGGCATCAACTAGGTAATGGAGACCCTACGTTGGCATCAACTAAGAAATGGAATGTCCTACGTTGGAAAAGGTGTAGCTAGGGATTGGGGACCTATACTACATTGGGTTTGAATTGTTTTCAACATCATTTTTTCTTTTCTCTTTTTTTTTTAAAATTATTTTCAGAGAATGAGTGAATGCGGGAAAGAATTTTGGAGGAAACTTCCCTTTTTGGAGTCGTTGCTGCAAAGCTCCTTCTAGCCCTTGCGCAATTTCTTTTGGTTGCATCTGCTTCTTGCAACGTTGCTTTCGAGTTGCACCTGTTTCCTATTTTCAAACAATGGTGATCATTGTTTCAACTGCTTGATCTCGGCCCCTTTGACGAAGATCTCAACCGCTTTCTTGCTTGCTGGGGATTGGGTTTCATTTCTAAACCCGGGGATCTTGGATTTCCAAATTTTACCATGGTGATCAGTCACGTGGGACCCAACATTTTGACTTTATTTTGCCTTTGTAGGTCTTTCACTTTGACTTGTTTTTCTTTTGGACTTTCAGAGCATGTGTAAGATTCAGGCTACTCAAATTTGCTGCAACGGTTAGTCGCGTGGGACTTAACCTCTCCGACTTTGTTTCGCCTTTATGGGCCTTTCATTTCTGCTTTAGAGCACTTGGACTATTTTGGCTTTTTCAAACTTTGCCGAGATGGTTAGCCACGTGGGACTCAACCTTTCAAATTCATATGCCTTTATAGGCACTTCAATTTGATTTTCTCCTTTCAAGGGTTTTGAGTTTGAAGCATCGGTCGCTATGGCCCGTCGAGATCGACTCGATTCCCCTGTCGAAGCAGGGTGCCTTTTGCATATTAGCCCGTGTCAAATGAGAACCCTGTAAATTAGTCTTGCCATCCTTTTTTTGCCTTAGTTTGGGAACAGAGTTAGACCGAAGGGATTCAAAAGAAAAATAAATGATAGAATGGACAATGAATTTAAACAAAAGGTATCCCTTTCGGGGAAAGGAAAAAAGGACTTATCTGGAGTGCATGCGGACTTCAATGAACATGACATGCCCTTTGGACTGGATGCATGATCCGTGTAAACCGTCCAACTCTCAGAAATTCATCACAACTATTACATCGAGATTGAGAAACCTTGCCCCGAACTGTGTCCATGTCCGTGACCCATCATCCTTTTCCATTAGTGGTGCCCTTTGCAGATTTTCACCGACTAATCTCTCTCATTTTTCTCCTCACTGTCGCCTTATAGTGCTCTTTGCGAGTTTTCACTAGCAAGACTCTCTCATTTTCAATTTCTCTGCTTACCGTCGCCTCACGGTGCCCGTGTGGGTTTTCACCGTTAAGACTCACTCATTTTATTTCTCTCATTTGATTGTATCAAATCAAAGTAACTGTATCCCCCAATTTTAGACATCTTCGCCGATTGATTGGAAGGACTTGAACAGGATTTTTGGTCAAAAGAATTTGGATTGAATGACAACTTTGGAAACATTTAGGCGAAAACATCGCCGAATTATCATAACATTTGCCCCAGCTTAAACTTTTGGGGAAATGTGGAATTTTATTTTTGTGTGACTGAACCCCAGAGAGAGGCTGTCTATGTATCCTTTCAGAATTAAGTCGAACGTAGGTCAGGGAACTTTTGTTTTTGTTTTTTATTTTTGTTTTGTTTTTCCTATGTTTTGTTTTGTTTTCTCTTTCTTTTGCTTTCCTTGTTCTCTTTCTTTCATCTTTTTTATTTTTTATTTTTATTTTTTATTTTTTTCATTTTTCAATCAACTTTTCATTTTCTTTTTTTTGTTTTGCAATACACTTTCGGGTTCCAAAGAGGGTAATCAAAAAATAGTAACCGACTTAAAGGGTTTGCAAAAAGGGTTAATGATGTTTGGGTAGCGAGAGTGAGAGACTTCGTTATCCCAACCGGAGAACATTTGAAAATATATGGAGGATCAAACATAGTACTTTTTGACTGCACCTGCGTTGACAGTTGTTTCAGGGACATTTTCTTCGAGCCCCAAGTACAATGCACTCTTTTGAAAGCACTCGGGTCGCAATGCATGGACCTTTCCAATCTGAACAAATTTTCCTTTGGCTATTCCGATTCATTGTTTTATTTCCTTGGCCTAACTTCATTTGCATTGTTTCGAAGTTTGACAGCGTTTTAGGATCTTTTTACTGCACCTGCGTTGACAATTATTTCAGGGACATTTTCTTTGATGTATCCCAAGTACAAACACACTCTTTTGGCAGTACTCTTGTCGTAATGATGGACCTTTCCAACCAATTTTCCTTTGGCTTTTCCGATCCATTGTTTTATTTTCCTAACCTAACTTCATTTGCATTCTAATTCTTGATTCACTATTTCGAAGTCTGACAGCATTTTAGGATCTAGGCATGAAGTCCGCAAGCATGTCATGTTATTGAAATCTGCATTTAAACAGAACTGAAAGTAAAATAAGAAAAGAGCCCAGATTAAGAAAAAAGACATTCTTGGAAAATGAAATATTAATTCCATTTGATTTTTTTTTGATTGATGTTTTTTGAAGTTTAAAGATAGAAGGGTTTACATCGGAAAGTAAGACAATAAAGTAAAACTTTCGGATCACCCCCTGAGATAATCCGGACGCAGAAAGGATAGCAAGACATGGCTACCAAGACTCCCATCTGATGGGGGAACTTTTAGGATTGGCGACCTTTTTTGGCTTTTCTTCTGTCTCGGCAATTGCTGCAATGGCCTTCAGTGCCAGATCAAATTCTTCATCTTTACAAATCATTCCGACTACCGGCCTAGTATGAGCGGGAAGGGGATTGTTCATCATATTAGGTTTGTTGGACCATGTCACTGAATGGGTTTTGAAGATTGACAAGTTGAACCAGGTCCGTCAGAGCACACACATCTAAACGGAACAGTTGGCACAAGAATTGTTCATGCATAGGAGATATCAGTGATTGCTGAGTATCAAAAGAGCTAAAAGGATGTCTCCTAATACGAAAAGGTTACAAACTGATAAAGAAGATTGAAGTTGATTTCAGCAAGGACAAAAATAGAGAAGGAAGTTGAGTCATAGTCGAACTCATATACCCAGGTAGAGTTGGATCAGAATTGAACCATGTACTCAACAACTGACTCTATAAATACTCAATGTATTACTGCTGAAAGGGAGGACGCACAAAGACAAAAGTGAATCAAGTTCTGAAAAGCAAAGCTCAAAGGATATTTTGCAAGCAGAAGTATTGTGCGAAGGCTACAACTCAACTAGAAGAAACAGTTTCATCGTTGATGTATTGAGTCTAGTTGATTGTAGTAGGAGTTTTAACATTGTATCTTTTCAGCTTTCATAGAAGCAATTGTAATAGGTACACATTGTTCAAGTTAGAGTTAGCTTGAAATCTGTAGAAATTAGCTAGAGGCTAGTTGATACAAAGAGGATTAGAGTTAGTCCTAGGATTACAAAAGAGTTTATTTTGTAAGTCCGTTTGGCTCAGAGTTTTTAGTGAAGTGTTTGAGCAAATCCTACTGAGGAGTAGGTCGTGGTTTTTTCACCTTTTGAGCCAGGTGTTTTCCACGTAAAAATCTTTGTGTCTTTACTTTACTGCTTTATTATTCCGCAACAGTAGAAAGTAGTACACCAAGAAGAACCAGGTTCTTCTTATTAGACAGCACTCGAAAATTCGGTACTGCACAATTAACTTATATTATTGTGTAGTATTGAAGTCTAAAACATCAATTTGTATCAGAGCAAGTTATCCTTGAAAAGGCTAACACCTTGGGAAAGATCAGGATGAGTGCACCACCTGGGAACTGGGGAGGTCAATCAACCGCAAGGCCACCACTCTTCAATGGACATTACTATTCTTGGTGGAAAAATAGAATGAAGGACCATCTCATTGGAGAGGACTATGAACTATGAGACATACTTTGATGGACCCCTTGCAACAATGAAGAAGACTGCTGAAGGTGTAGATGTACCTAAGACTAGGGCTGACTGCACGACTGAAGATTTGAAGAAATGGGAGAAGAATGCCAAGGCCAAGAAGTTCCTAGTATGTGGACTAGGTCCTGATGAATACAGTAGAATCCAAAGCTGCACAACAGCCAAGGAAATCTAGGACACTATACAAGTAGCCCATGAAGGAACACCTCAAGTTAAAAGGTCTAGAGGTACACTACTATACTCTTAGTATGAAAATTTCACTATGAAAGAAGGAGAGACTATTCAGGAGATGTACACAAGGTTTACAACCTTGACCATTGAACTCAAGTCTCTTGGAAGAATCATACTTGAAGAAGACAAGGTAGAGAAGATCTTGACAAGGGTTTTGCCTATCTCCTGGGAAAGCAAGATCACTGCTATCCAGGAATCCAAAAATATGGCAACCCTTAGACTGGATGAGTTAATTGGAAATCTCACTGCTTATGAACTCAGAAGGCAAACCATGAAGATGGATGCCCCAAAGAAGGAGAGAAGTCTAGCACTGAGGATCACTGAAGGAGCAGATCTGGAGGAGGATGAGATGGCCATGATCACTAAAGAATTTAGAAACTTTCTCATGAGGAAGAAGGGCATCTCTAGGGGAGGAAACTTCAACAAGGCAAAGGCACCAGAAAGGCCAGCTAATAAGGGATGCTATAAGTGTGGAAAAACTGACCATCTCATCAAAAACTACCCTCGGTGGGAAATAGAATGGAGGAAGGAGAGATATGAAAGAAAGAACAGGTCCAACCCAAGAAAACCACTACAAAAGCTATGGTTGCTGCTTGGGGGGAAAGTTCAGATGAAGAATCAGAAGATGGTGAGAAAGAAGATCAGGCTCTCATGGAAATTGGAGAATCTTATGATGAGACTTATGAAGAACCAGAGGTAAGTACCTCACAACTTAAAACTAAAATAAGCTTTAATCTAAAGAGAAACTCTCTGAGTTGCTACTTGACTTTATAGATGATTCTGAGGAAACAACCAAAGAGAAGGATCAACTATCTAAAGAGTGTGCAATGCTAAAAGCAAAATGCATGGACCTGGAAATAAGGGTCAGTGAATCTGAAAAGGAAAACACTGTCTTGATGAACCAGGTCCATCCACTCGAAACTGAAATCCTAGAACTAAAAATTTGAAAACTTAAAGTTAAGACTAGGATCCAGCAAAAAGGTGGTTGATCATTCTCATGCAATGTTAGAAGAAGACTTAGGAAAACTAAAGGATAAAATGTATGCCAAGGATGAACAGATAAAATCTCTTAAAGAAGAGCTAGGAAAAGTCAAACATGAATTTGATAGAACACGCAAATGGAATAAGTCTTCTGATGAATTAACTTGGATCCAAGAGAATCACAGTAGCAATCGGAGAGGGCTTGGTTTTGAGAGTGAATTGCCTAAGTGGGATCCCAAAAGCAAGTATCTCACTCTCCCTGAAAATAAGATGTGCACCCATTGTGGGAAGACTGGCCACTACAAATATGAGTGTGCTGTAAAAGAGCAGGCCAGTCAGAAATATGAGAGATTCATTAAAAAGAAGAACTGACTACCAAACTGGGCCAGAAAAAAATTTGATTCATCCATTCTCTCATAGAAAAGGACCCAAACTAGTTTGGGTTCTTAAAACTAACCCCTAATTTCCTTTTGTAGGTACAAGTGAAGGGAAGCAGCCTAATTTGGTTTTTGGATAGTGGCTGCTCTAAGCATATGATAGGGAACAAGGAACAATTCCTTTCACTTGAAAACCTCAAAGGAGGAAATGTCTGCTTTGGAAACGGAAAGAAAGGTGAAATTATAGGGGTCGGCAAGGTAGGTAAAGATGACACACGTTCAATTGAACATGTGTACCTGATAGATTGCTTGAAATATAGCCTAATAAGTGTGTCACAACTATGTGACAAAGGTAAACTTATCGCTTTTACTTCCACAAAATGTTTTGTGATCAATCTGCTTACTGACAAGATTGTTTTGCAGGAAAAGAGAATGAACAATATCTATGTCATTGACTTGTCCACACTGTCTGACAATGAACTCACTTGCCTTAGTGTGTTGGATAGTGATCCTCTCCTGTGGAACAAAAGACTTGGTCATGCAAGTCTGACTCAGCTTAACAAGCTAGTCTCTAAGGACTTAGTGGTAGGAATCCCTATTATTAAGTTCAAGGAAGACAAAGTTTGTGAGGCATGTGCAAGGGGGAAGCAAGTAAGATCTTCTTTCAAAAGTAAGAAAATGGTCAGTACCACCAGGTCGTTGGAACTGGTTCATCTGGATCTGTGTGGTCCAATGAGAACTCTGAGCAGAGGTGGTAAGAAATATGTGATGGTGTTAGTTGATGATTACTCAAGGTTCACGTGGACCTTATTTCTGGCATCTAAGGATGAAGTATTTGATATGTTTATCACATTTGTTAAGAAAACTCAAAATCAGTTAGGACATCAACTAACATCAATAAGATCTGACCATGGTACTGAGTTTGAGAATGCTAAGTTTGCTGAGTTCTGTGACGAACATGGTGTTAATCACAATTTTTCTGCTCCTAGAACCCCACAGCAAAATGGGGTTGTCGAAAGAAAAAACAGAACTCTTGAAGACATGGCAAGAACCATGCTTCTATCAAGCAAACTACCTCACAGCTTCGGGATGAAGCAATAAACACTGCATGCTACATTATCAATAGATGCATGACAAGACCTCTGGTAGAGAAAACTCCCTATGAATTACTTAAAGGGAGAAAGCCCAACATATCCCACCTTAGGGCTTTTGGATACAAGTGTTATGTGCATAATAATGGCAAAGATTCTATAGGAAAATTTTATCCCAGAAGTGATGAGGGAGTGTTCATGGGATACTCAACACATATCAAAGCTTATATAATATACAATAAAAGAACTATGTGTGTAGAAGAAAGTGTACATGTTGTCTTTGATGAAACTAACACTCTTTCTGATAGACAAGAACCAGAAGACGAGGAGCTTGGACTGGTAAGGAGCAATGACCACATTGAAGCACCTATGGAAGATGGAACATGTGACGGACCAGGTCCAACAACCCCACGCAACACGACAGGGGGAACTCTACATGAAAATCCTGATTCCACAACTACAAGACAACATGGAACAATCCAGAAATGAACAACTGGTACTCAAACCACATAGATATTAGAACTCTCACCCTCTTGAGAACATCATAACATACTTGAGATCTGGAATCAAAACTAGATCCTCCTTGAAAATTCTGTGTGCGTTCGATGCATTTCTATCCTTGATTGAACCAAAGAACATTTCTGAAGCTCTGCAAGATGCTGACTGGGTAACTGCCATGCAAGAAGAGGTGAATCAATTTGAGAGGAGTCAAGTATGGCACTTGGTAACCAGGCCACTAGACAGATCAGTAATTGGCACCAAGTGGATCTTCCGGAGCAAGCTCGATGAGGATGGAACTGTTACAAAAAATAAGGCAAGACTGGTTGTTCAAGGATACAGCCAAGAAGAGGGAATTGACTATGATGAGACCTTTGCCCCTATGGCACGATTGGAGGCAATCAGACTTCTTATAGCATTTGCTGCACACATGGAATTCATTCTCCATCAGATGGATGTCAAGAGTGACTTTCTTAATGGCTATTTGAAGGAAGATGTATTTGTAAAAAAGCCTCCTGGCTTTGAAAGCAAAGAGTCACCTGATCATGTATATAAACTTGACAAGGCTCTTTATAGTCTCAAGCAAGCACCTAGAGCTTGGTATGAGAGACTGTCAAAATTCCTGCTGAAACATGGGTACAAACGAGGCAAAATAGATAGTACTTTGTTTCTAAAGGAAAAGGGAAAGGATCTTCTGATTGTGCAAATATATGTGGATGATATCATATATAGGGCAACTAATGATAAGCTTAGCAAGTAATTTGCTACACTAATGAGGAGTGAGTTTGAAATGAGTATGATGGGTGAGCTAACTTTCTTCTTAGGCTTGCATATCAAGCAAACTCCACATGGTACAATGATTCATCAATAGAAGTATGTGAAAGAGCTCCTCAAGAAGTTCAAAATGGAGGATTCAAAGGAGATAGACATATCAATCCATGCTGATTCATCTGACTGACGAGGTACGTTCTCTTCTCCATATATTAATTCAATTATAGTCATACATGAGCAGGATTCTTTCCATAATTGGTTCAAATTCAAATACTTCGTACTTAGCCAAATTGAACCAGTTTCAGTAAGTCCCATCTTCACTTAAGTAGCCTAGTTTAGGGGGAAATTAAATGTCCAATCAATGTCAGTCCTTCGGCGATTATTAGACTCCTAATTGAGTAAATGTTCTGCAGTTGTAATCTCCCCAGCCACATCTTATATAAGGGTCATCATTATTCCTTTCTTCATAAAGCAACCGTCGAACCAAGTTCAACTCATTCCACAATCCAAAACTGCTTGCTCGCCTTTTTCTTCCAAACATCACATAATCATGTCTTCACCACCACCTGCTTCTTCTTCTACTTCATCACCTAATCGTGATTATGATGGTGGAAATTTTGAGTCTGAATCTAACTCTTCATCTATATACAGTTCTCAATCACAATAAATCTAATCAACCCTTAAAAATACACCCATTCCTGAACCTATTCCAAACCCTACTCCTGCCCCCAAGAATCGTCGTGTCAAAGTACTTGCCTGGAAAACTCTTGCTTCTGGGACTAGGGAAAAATTCTTGGAAGATCTTATTGAAGCAGACAAAGGTTCTAAGACAGATTCGTCCAGTGAATCTTTTAAATCAGCCAACGAGGAAGACACACCTGGTTCAACCAGCTCTTAGAAAGGTAATCCTGAAATTAATTCTGAAGCTACTTTTGCTGATAAAGGATCGTGTTAGTTGGGTCTATTATTGATGCTGAAGTGCCAAGTATGCGGAGGGGTGGTAGAAAAGGAAGAATTTTTTAGAGAAAGGGAAAAGAAGTTGAGAGGGGATCTGGGGGGATGGTACCACGCTGGTTATCTATGGTCCCATTCCTGAAAATATTGAAGAAAACGTCACAGAGTTAGGGGGAAGTACAGTTGAGGAGGCTGCATCAGGTCTTGCAAGTTTGAATAAAGGCACAAATGAACCTGGTTCATCTGGTGAGGAAACATTGGCTGAAAGGCTCAAGAAATTGGGGGAGTCCTATAACCCCAAGAAAAGGAGGACTCAAAAGTCCAAGAAGGAAACTCACCCGGTTCCTTCCAAGAAGAGGAAAGTTTCTGAAGCTGCTGGTGTTTCTTCTCTAAAAGTACGAGCTACTCGTAGCACAGTGAGAGATGAAGAAGAGAAATTGGAAAAGGCTCTGCAAGAGAGCAAGAGGAAGAGGGCAGCAAAGGGAAAAGCAAAATATGGAGAGCCTGTTGAGGCTGTTGTTATTGAAGAAGAGATGTTGGACCTGGTTCAACAAGAGGAGAAGCTGGCTCCAGTTGTGGTTAGGACACCAAAACCCAAACAGGCTAAGGCTTCTTCAAAGAAGTCAGCTACTGTGTCCGCTGCAACTCCAAGCACCGTCAAAAGGACCATGTCCAAGTCAAAGAAAGTAAAAATTATTGCTAAGGAGGATGATGATGCAGACTGGAGTGGAGAGGAGGATAAGGAAATAGGAGAGGTGACTGACAGAGTTACCATGTTTGGAAAAAGAACAATTCTGAAGGGTAAGTTGATGAAGGATCTAGATGAGACTGGAATGCAGTATTTGCTGGGAACTCTAGAGGTACAGGGCTGGAAGGACATGGTCCTTCGTATGGAAGGCAGGCTGGCAAGAGCTGAGTTGGTAGAATTCACGGGGAATGCGATTGTCAAGAACGGCCCGGGTCACATCAATGGTCAAAGGAATTGAAGTTTCTTTTGATACTAAAGAACTGGGTGTTATTCTAAAGATACCAGCTGAGGGATATGAGGACTACACAAGGCAAAGAGGGCCTTGTCTAGATGGGATGGCCTCAGCAATAAACATCACCAGGTTCTTCAGTTATAATGAGAAAGAGATTGAACCCTGGCCTGTCTACAAGAGTGAAATGAAGCCAGAACACAAGATATTCTTCTAGTTCGTCATCAAGTTTCTACTGCCCAGGCAAGAATGAAGGCACATTGCCAACTATATGGATCTGACCTTGATGGAATGCTTGTACAGGGGAAGGCAAATAAATTGGCCAGCTTTCATCATCCAACTCTTGGATAGAGTTGTGAATGGAACAAAAGCTCATGCAATCCCATATGGATTTATTTTGATAGTTGTGCTTGCTCATTTTTGGGGTTCCAGTGAAGAAGGCTAAAATGGCGACTGCCAAGGATTATTTTGGGAAGGAAACTTTGCTATCATGTGATTATATTGTCAATGTTCCTATGGATGAACCTGGTTCATCTAGGAAGCAGCCAGTCAACAGCAAAGTAAGAACTCTGGTGCAGGAAAGCAAGATTAAGGATATGGAGATCCTTCGTTTGAAGTCTCGTGTGATTGAGGTTGAAGTTGAGCGGGATGCTATCAGGGCTGAATTAGCAAAGGGGAAAGAAAAGAACAAGGGTGTTCTTAAGCAGATGCTTTCTCTCCTACAATCCAAGACCACAACCTCCTCTGCACCTTCCCATCCTTAGGCTATCTAGAGCTTCCCCATAACCTTTCAAGTTCCCAGTTCGGGACGTGTTTCTGTTTTGTTAAACTTGTTTCTATCTTTTTCTGTTTTTTGCTCATGGTTGGTTTTGTTTTTGTTTTACTGTATGGTGTTTGATAATCGTTACTAATCAATGAATTTTTCTTTTAATTATTGACTTGTCTCAATTTCTTATTTAGCTTACATTTATTGGCTTCTTGTGTTGATTAATCATGCTTGCACCTACAGTTTCCTAAATTTGGCCATGAGTTAAAAATTGGTAAGTATCATTTTGCAACTTTTCGATGATGCCAAAAGGGAGAAGATGTGTGGTGGTGTTGTGTTTTTTTCAAAAAGTGATATTTATAACCTAATGAACCTGGTTCTCAATGATTAATGTTTAAAACTATACAAAGTGTTTGAAGTGTATACATGATAAAAGCACAAAGTTTGTCATCATCAAAAAGGGGAAATTTGTTGGCCCATGTCACTGAATGGGTTTTGAAGATTGACAAGTTGAACCAGGTCCATCAGAGCACACACATCTGAACGGAGCAGTTGGCACAAGAATTGTTCATGCATAGGAGATATCAAAGATTGCTGAGTATCAAAAGAGCTAAAAGGATGTCTCCTAATACGAAAAGGTTGCAAACTAATAAAGAAGATTGAAGTTGATTTCAGCAAGGACAGAAATAGAGAAGGAAGTTGAGTCATAGTCGAACTCGTATACCCAGGTAGAGTTGGGTCAGAATTGAACCATGTACTCAACAAATGACTCTATAAATACTCAATGTATTACTGCTGAAAGAGAGGACACACAAAGACAAAAGTGAATCAAGTTCTGAAAAGCAAAGTTCACAGGATATTTTGCAAGCAGAAGTATTGTGCGAAGGCTACAGTTCAACTAGAAGAAACAGTTTCATCGTTGATGTATTGAGTCTAGTTGATTGTAGTAAGAGTTTTAACATTGTATCTTTTCAGCTTTCATAGAAGCAATTGTAATAGGTACACATTGTTCAAGTTAGAGTTAGCTTGAAATCAGTAGAAATTATCTAGAGGCTAGTTGATACAAAGAGGATTAGAGTTAGTCCTAGGATTACAAAAGAGTTTATTTTGTAAGTCCGTTTTGGCTCAGAGTTTTTAGTGAAGTGTTTGAGCAAATCCTACTGAGGAGTAGGTCGTGGTTTTTTCACCTTTTGAGCCAGGTGTTTTCCACGTAAAAATCTCTGTGTCTTTACTTTACTGCTTTATTATTCCGCAACAGTAGAAAGTAGTACACCAAGAAGAACCAGGTTCTTCTTATTAGACATCACTCGAAAATTTGGTACTGCACAATTAACTTATATTATTGTGTAGTATTGAAGTCTAAAACATCAAGGGTCATCTTCATCCCTAAGCACTATTGCCTGGACCTCGATGAGATCTTCCACTACTCCTTTAAGAGTCCAACAATCTTCAGTGTCATGCCCCACTGCTCCTGAGTGGTATTCACATCGAGCATCAGCTCGGTGCGAGGGGGACTCGGGATTCGGCCGGTGTGGGGCCAGTGGCTGCAGCAGACCTATCTTGACCAACTTTTGGAACAAGCTAGAGTACGATTCATCAATAAGGGTGAACTGATTCCTTCTGAAGGGCTCTCTTGGGCGAGGATTGTATTGGGGAACATTTGGTTGGGGATTATACAGAGCTTGGTAAGGATGGGCATTTCTGGAAGGTGGAGCTCGGTTTCGGGTATAATGTTGTGGTCGCGTATAAGATTGTGCGTTCATCACCACATAGGGAGGCGGTGCCACGACATATGCAGCATCATCTGGATAGGGGTAATAGTGTTGTGGGACTTTAGGAAGCATATATGATTGGTTGAATGCCCTGCGGGCTCCATCCGAGCTCGAAGCCATCATGGCGCCCTCTTCTATCCCGTTTCTGCTAATCAAATCTCCCGAACCATTCTGAACGGCATGTGATGCAGCTTTAAATGCAGTTTGACTCAAGATTCAGCCCGTTTTTAAACCATTCTCGACCATCTCCCAACTTTTGATAGCCTCGAAAAACGGTCCACCCACATCAGACATCATGTACTGGAAGTAATCTGCCTCTTGGGCCTGTAGGAAGACCGTAACCATTTCCGCTTCATCCATTGGAGGCTTTACCCTGACAGCTTGCTCACGCCATTTGACAGCATATTCGCGAAAGCTTTTCGCGGTTTTCTTTTTCAAATTAGACAAAGATTCCTGTCGGGAGCGATGTCCACATTATACTGGAACTGGCGGACGAAATCTCGGGCCAAATCGTCCCACACATGCCATTGGGTAATTTCTTGATCCATATACCATTCAGAAGCAATCCCGGTGAGGCTTTCTCCAAACTAGGCCATTAGCAACTCTTCTTTTCCGCAATCACCCCTCAGCTGGTTACAATATCGTTTCAAGTGAGCGATGGGGTCTGCGTGCCCATCATATTTCTCAAACTTTGGCGTCTTGAAACCAACTGGCAAGGTGAATATGTGGAAACATGCATAAATCGAAGTAGGAGAGACTCTTCTGACCACTCAAACCCTGTATGTTCTTTAAGCTTTGCTCCAGGCTTCTCATCTTCCGAGCTATTTCTTCCTGCTCGGGATTTCTCATTTTTCTCTTTTGACCCATGGGAGACTCATATTGCGGGTGCTGAGGGTAAGAGTTCTGCATGGGCACTGTTGGATGTGCCGTAGTGGAGACTGGTGGTGAAGCGAACATTGCTGGCTGTGCCTTTAAATCCGGCGCCTGGGGGTTATCCACATAAGACATTCTGGGGCCATTAGACGGCATTAAGGGGTCCCCACATGGGAAGAGTGGGTTAGGCACAAGGACGTTGGAAAGCCCATCTGAACTAGGGATCAACTCAGAGAAACCAGGGATTACACTTGGCGGTTCCCTACCATTAGACCAGGCGCCCCACATTTCAACCATGCGGCGATGAAACATTCTATTTTCTTCAGCAGTTGCTGATTCCGACTGTGGAATAGCCGATAACGGGCTATCCTCAGGACCGATGATTGACAGATTACTTGCGTTGCAATCTCTACCTTTGGATCTTGTGAAGGATGGGAAACCGGACTACCAACAAAACCAACCACCAAAACCTGGCTAATTTGCACACAAAACAACCTTGTTAGTTTTGAGACATTTAACATATAGGAAATCGCATGTTGGGATGCAATGGACCTAACAATTAAACGCTTCTACCATGTGTTTAACGGTTGCGTGTTTCATCCCGGCCTTTAAGTGTCCCCTTCAATTTTTGTCTCTCCTTTTTTTTGAATTTTTTATATTTCAATTTTTTTTTCTTTTTCTTTTTGTTATTTTTCGCTTTTTGTTTTTCTCAATTATTTTTGTCACTCTTTCTTTCTTTTTCTTTCTTCACTTTTAAGGTTGTTTTTCGCTCTTTTACTTTTCACTCAATCTTCTTTCTCTCCTTCTTTTTTCTTGTTTATTTTTTCACCCAATTTAATTATGGCTATGATCGAATCCGATGAGGATTGCCTACGTATTATAACTCCGCATGAATTAGATCTTGCGTAGTTCGGGAAGATTGAGAATAAAATAAATAACCTAACTCTCTTTTTTTTCTTTTATAAAAATTAGACAATTGTTTTTTTTTTAAATTTTGTTTTTTTTTAAAATTTTTCAAAGAAATACTTTAAAAGAAGAAAGAAAATATTTTTGGCTCTTTTTTTTTGTTTTTTTGTTTTTTTTGAAATGTTTGAACAAAAGACTTCTAAAGAAGCAAAAATTGTTTTTTATTTTTGGAAAAATATTTCAAGATAAAGGAACCATCATTTTGGATTTTGATTTTCGATTGATTTTTTTTTAAATTTTGAAATAAAAACTTCTAGATAAGAAAGAAAATCTTTTTTTTTTGGTTTTTTATTTTTTTGAATTTTTGAAAGGACTTTCAAAGAAGAAAGAAATATTTTTGAGGTTTTTATTCTTTTTTTTTTTGTTTCTGAATTTTGGGAAAAAGACTTAATAAAAAAAGGTAGATTTTTTTTTTGATTTTGATCTGATTTTTGTTTTGACTGAAATACTTCTAAATATTTCTTTTCTTTTGTTTTGAACTTTAAGAATTAAAAAAGGAAATATATTTTTTGTTGAATTTCCATTCATTTTGTTTTTTTGTTTATTTAAGAAAAAAAAAAGAAATATTTTTGGATTTTGAATGTTGCCTCTAAATTTCAAAAAGAGGGACATTAAAAGAAGATTATCTAAAGTAGAAAAAGAATAATTTTAATTATTTTTTTGGATTTTCGTTTTCTGATTTTTTGACTTTTTGGAAGAAAGACTGTCAAATAATAAAGAGAATATCTCGGATTCTTTTTTTTTGCATTTTTTTTTGGAGAAAAAGACTTCTAAAGGTTAAAAAAAATATTTGTTTTTGTATTTTGGACTTTGAATGGATTTGTTTCCTTTTTTTTTTTTTTTTCAGAAAGCAAATTTCCTGAAGAAAAGGGAAAATATATTTAGACTTCAACTTTTCAAATTTTTATGACATTTGCGAAATAAGATTTCTAAATAAGAAAAGGAATTCATTTTTCTCTTCTTTCAGATCTTATTTTTTTTATTTTTGGGAAAAATACTCATAAAGAAGGAAAAAATATCTTTTTGGATTTTGATTGATTATTTTACTTTTTTTTTGTTTTTGAATGTAAGACTTCAAAAAGAAGGAAAATATTTTTGGGGATTTTTTTTTTAAGAATAAAAATCTATTCTTTTTTTTTTATTTGTTTAGGATTTTCAAGAAGGAATTAAAGGAAAATATTCTTTTGGATTTTTGAAAATTAGGGTCGGAACCGGTGAGGTTTGCCTACGTATCATATATTCGGTGAAAATCAGACCTGCGTAGTTTGGTCAGTTATGAAGGAACCGGGGAAAGATGACTTTTGAAAACATTCACTTATTTTCATTCTTTTTTAGACAGAGTTTCAGATTTCAAATAACTATCTCTCACTTTTTTTTTTGATTTTTTATTTTATTTTCTTTCCTATTCTAGAAGCCGGTCAACATGCAAGCCAAAACAAACAGATGCCAAGTAGCATGTAATATGCATCAGGATGGTCTTTTATTTCGGGTACACCTGTCCTAGACGGACCCAACCCCTGTGTTGAGTCCCCTAAGTTAAATGCACATGATGCAAATAATTATTCCTACTAGGGATCCGACATGAGATTATGTCATTCTAAGTTTAAATCCTGGGGTTTTGTTCTAGACCTGGCTTACCCGAGCGGACATCTCGAGCCGAGGGGGGTAGCGTACCAGGAATACAGAAGTTTCACCGACTTTGCAACTTGTCTGAACCTCGTTCTAAAATTTGGATATGACTCTAACAGTTTATATACAGTTCACAAAATATCAAAGGGGTAAAAAAGCGGCATTTAGCACATTAGGTTCAAACAGGTAAAAATCAAATAATAAAGTTGTCACGACCCAAAACCGGTCCAGGTCGTGATGGCGCCTAACGGTAGCGTTAGGCAAGCCAACGAACAACAACCACAATGAAAGTGTGGAATACAATAACGACATGGGGCAAGGCCGTAGAAACAAGCTGAACCACAGCTAGGCCCAATACATATACAACCCCGATAACTACAACAAGTGTGTGCAAGGACTAGTGTCACAGTGTCAACGGGCGGCTACATAGATACAACTGTAGAAAATATATATACAAAATATACAAGTCGCAGTCTTGGAACAAAAGACTGTGCAAAAAGGAAACTAGAAGGCTCCAGAAGTGCTGTCAGGGGAACGCCAAGAAGACAGCTCACCGTCTAGAGCGACGCCGCGGTCAGTATCTATCCACAGGCGGGCGACCGGACGGACCAGCCTCAATACCTGCACAGTCAAGTGCAGAAAGGAAGGAAAGTGCAGCATGAGTACATATAAACAAATATGTACCCAGTGAGTATCCCGTCTAAACTCGTAAAGAGTAGTGATGAGAGGTAGAATACATACTCACTAAGGTCCGGTACATAATGAAACAAAACACATGCTGAGCAATGAATCATGTGAGNTAAACTCGTAAAGAGTAGTGATGAGAGGTAGAATACATACTCACTAAGGTCCGGTACATAATGAAACAAAACACATGCGGAATGAATCAAGGCCAAAAAGAGGAAATATTCATGAACCAACAGTAAATAAGGAAATGGAATCGGAGTCGTTACAAGACATTTATAGCTACGAATGTGTTAGTTATGATTGTCAACAATAACGAGCAATTAAAACCATTAATGCTCATAATGAATTCATCATAAATAGGGAGAAATGTTATAATTAGATACTCCTATATAAGGATATAAAATCTCACTTGTAAGGAGAAGTTCCAAGCACTATTGAAATGTACTTACATTTTCTTGCTTCATAAAAGCCTTCTACGTAATTTGAGGGACAAATTATTATTCCATTCCTTATTTCTTTTTTTTAGTAATTCACATTGCTATTTTTATTTATTTCTTTTCAAGCGGATTGTTGAGGAAGTAAGGTATTATTTGGTTATCAGTACCCCAATTTCTTTTAAATATAGGATTTGACTAAAAATCCTATTTTTTGGTTAAACACATATAAGATTGAGTAGAGCGAGATCTTGAACTCGAGCAACGGGAACAGATTTGCGGTTAGGATGGGGATATACCTAATCGCATTGCTTGGTTACCATACAGGAATTATTAATGTGTTCTTGTTAATCCTAATTCCATAGGAATATAGGCCTTAGGTTAGCTTGAATAGGCGAGTAATACTTAGGCAAAATGCTCGAGCAATATTAACCCTGTCAACCACTACACTAGATAAACTAATTAGAGGATTTAAGTAGAAAACTCAACAGGATTGTTAGCTAACTCATAGATCTAGAATATCTTTTCCCATTGAATTCATTTCTAAGATTGCAGACTTGTTTCCTCTCATTTCATAATTGACTATTCTAGACTAGTTGTAGTTAATTAACAACACTCTAGAAAATCGTTTGAATAGATTAATTGTCATAGTTTGATTTAGTTAATAGTTAATCACAAGTCCCTGTTGGTACGATATCTGGACTTACAATCCTATATTAATTATCGACCAAGTATACTTGCGTGTGCGTTTGGGAGCAATAGTTGTACTCAGCTTTCTTCCTTACTCGGTATACTCAGTATACTTGGGTGTGCGTTTGGGAGCAATACTTCACTTGACTTACAATCCTAACTACTACGTTTTGAGGGGTTCGAATTTATTCCACAATCAGGACTTACCCTTTCTAGTGTACTGCTCTCATGGCCATTTTCAGGACCAACTCTTTCCCTTCTCGGGCTTGGGCTATGACCATTTCCATGAGTAGGGTTTAACTCCTTTTGTACACAAAGACTATGGCCAAGAGTCATGCTCAGTGTTTACCTCGAATGGTATTAACAATTCAGATTGATTTTGTGGTTCTAAATATATGTGTTTATTCTAATACTAGTTAATAATTGGAAAGTAATAAGTGCAAGTAAGGAAATGAGGTAAGCAAACCAAAGTTGTCACGAAGCCGGGGACCTCGAGCTCAATAATATCGGAGACCTCGAGGGTAGCCTTTGGCAGTTAATAATGAATAATAAATGAAGAATAATAAATGGAGAGCAATAAATGAAGAACAATAAAGCTGTAGGGAAAATTTGAACACATTAAGCGAGTAAAGCAGAGAATGTTCTATTGCGGTGAATATTCATATGTGTTACAAAATTATAGGTATCCCCTTTATATAGGAGGGGAGAATCCCAACATAGTACATGTCTAATTATGACAGAGAAATGCTATTGGTATAATTGTATAACGGCTTATTACAGACTTGCACTATCTCTTGCAGACCTTATCAGCTCTAACCACGTGTCCTAGGGAGTTTCCCGCCTTTCCATGACGACCATCGATTTTTATACTACCTCGAGGTATGATGTGATAAGCCTTCGATATACTCTCTTGAGTGATGCACCTCGGGGTTGAACTTCAGACTCTGCTTCGAGCCTCTCGAGATCAGGCTTGGAATGCCATAGAGGCCCTAAAATCGGACTTCCCTGATTTTTACCATATATAGATAGTCTCCCGCGTTTCTTGGAATGAAATAATAAGAAATGATTTGAATTATTTAACTCTTAGATGTCTCCATCATAACGTCAGTTACGTTATGTAAGCGATTTATGTGACAAAAGGGATGTTCAAAAGTCACGCTTGCACGATTTCTGAAAAGCTTCGAATCGATTACGGCGGATGGCCGTCCATTTGTCTTCTCCAACATGCATAACTGGCCCCTATAAATACCCCAATCCTTCACTCCTTAAACCTTTACCTTTCACCACATCTTCAGATCTTCAATCACTCTTCTTACGTTTTTCTAGTGTTCATCTCTCAACCAAATTCTTCCTTTTCATTTGAAATTTCACAGCAAAAATGGCAAAAACCTCTAAAACCGTTCCCCAAGATGAGAAAGGCACTTCATCATCACGCTCGTCTAAGAGCAAAGCAGTACTGCCTCCTTTTATCGAGGAGTGTATTCCCGGATCTTGTGAAACATCCTCCGATTTCAAGGTCGACAAACCGTTTTCGAAACCGAGCAATATGAACCCAATGTCCCGGTACATTAGCCTGATAACTGAAACTGAAAAAGTGAAGGTTGATTTCCAGTGGGGGGATGCGTTACAAGTGGAGATTCCTTCTCGTGAGGAAGTCATAACAACACATAAATCCGGTTTCCTTAGTGGGTACACGTATCCCTTTACCCTAGGTCTAGTAGAACCGTCTTCGCCATCGATAGACCTTGTGATCCTCCATTTCCGCAGATAATATCGGTGACACACAGCGAAATATATCCATCATTATAGCGCATCGTTTACCTCATCAGGTACTTTTTCAAACATGGTCGGGGGGATGCCTTTTACCCTCGATCATCTGATTAGAATGTATAGCCCCCGACTTTATCGAGTCGGCCTGATTAAGCTACAATGTCGGGCTTTGAAGGTCCTCTTTGCCAGCATCGACGAGGACAATGACAGAGGGTGGATGAGCCACTTTGTCCGAGTTAGGACCTCGGACCTGATCCCTGCTGAGAAAGTTCCATTCCCCGATGAATGGAATATGAATCGTAAGTGAACATGTTTCGTCAATTAAATATTTTTCCTTCCTTTTGAACTATCTTCCCTTTTAACTAAATAATTTTGATGATACAGCTGTCGAATGATATCATGGTGCGGTCAGGGATCTCCCAGGCTGGGTCCGACTTCTCGATTCGACATGCTGGTATATCAAGCGCGTGTGGCGCGACCTGGCCAAGACCCTATGGGAGGATAAAAACCATGACGAGTTTCATTTCTATCATACTTGAACTCTTTTGAGAGAACACCTTTAGATAGTACTCTCTGTCGCGCCCCCCTTTTTTTCCTCGCGGAGTCCGGGGTTTATACTATTTGGTTGAGACAACTCATTCCTTTTGGGAAACGGGGGTTTTGCGTTTCTGAAGAGTCGCCACCTAACAATTTTTGAGGTGCGTTAGGGAACAAAAAGGTTTATTATAACTAAGTTGACAACAAGAGATAGGGAAATGACTTGAAATTATCCTAAGGGGAAGGTTTTAGGCACCCCTCAGGATCTACAAATATAGTTCCCGGCCAAACAACTTTTTGTGAATTTGTACAACTTTAGAAAACAAACAAGTGAGGTCTCAAGTAATAATAGGGGATTTAAGTATCAAGTAAACGGATGTTTGACAACAAAAAGAAGTTTAGATTTTGAAAAGAGTTACAATATATGCGCGTAAAAAGTAAAGGGTAACCTAGGTTTATAATATGGATCACATCAATGCAATACCCGGTATGACACTCTTCAAAGTGGGGCTACACGTGGTATTAGCGCACCGGTCATCATATCCATATTCTACCCTTTCCTACCCCGTGAAGGTAACTAAAGCGCGTGTTGGTCACGAACTCTAATGCATGTTGTTACCCGTCCCTTTCCTATTAGTGCTGGAGGATTTTAGGACTTCTATCCTATAAGGGAGGTGCTAGGCTGACCCTCAAGTTTTAAAGGTGAAATAATAGGGCGACATATAATAAACAAGTAGGACTGCAGATAAAAAGGGAGCACGAAAAACAGGAAAGGGCTCACATATACCTCCTCACACATTGCACATAAACAACATGTCTCATACACAAATTGAGGGCAGTATTGTTAATTAAAACCCTAAAGCATGATGTCTAGGTGTTTTTCAAAATGTATGCAGATATTCAGACTTATCTTATGACTCAGAAGGAATCCTAATTAGTTTGCCTGAGTTAGAACATGTTAAGTATTAGGCAACATATACAAAGGAGCGGATTTCCGGTTTTTAACAGTTTGATCACCTAAGGCTTGCCTAGGTGTGAGACATTATACCAGTTTCAGAAGTGAGAAAAAGAAAATTGTTTGAGATTAGATCACCTAAACATGATGTTCTAGGTGTTCAGAACATAGAATTATTACCAGTTATTTAGAAAACCAAACGAAGCTGTTTAGTACCATTTTTATGCATTAATAGTTAAACCAGGTGCACTTAAGCGAGCATAAAAATCCTGAAACATGATATCTAATGCACAAGTAGGAATTCAGAATGAGGCAGAATCCTAAACAAGCTTTCTATATGCACAAATATTACAGCGTTAAACATGACTTTCAGAATATGCGAAGATGAGATGCTCATTAGGTTGTTTATCCTAAGACAGGATTTCTAAGTGTGCATGGCAGAACAAGTATGCATGAGCTTATAACAGTAATTGTGTTGCTGTCATTAACCCTATATTACGATTTCTAAGTGACATGAGATGCTGAATACAGTACCAGAAATCCTAGGTAATATGATATGCATGGCATGCTTGACATGTTGTATCTAGACATGGTTTCTATTGCACATATAAGGAAAGTAAACCTAGAAACATGATCTCTACCCTTTACTTATGCTATAGCATGCATATCCCCACCCATTTTCACTATCCACCCTATGATTTTTCTTTATAAATAATTATTACAAGCCTTCGAATATGAATTACATAACCAAAAGAAAAAGAAGAAGTTAACTATAGGAATCCTTCATAATAGGCCCAAGTCTTCAGGTCCTCAATGCCATGTGTTATTTCGCAACCTTTCATAATCCAGGTGTGTCAGAGTTCCCTAAGGAGCTCAGAGGATCCCGGGCAGTGCTCACACCCAGATTTCATAGCCAAGATAGAGTATGCAGTGTGGAAGGGCCATCTCTTGTGTGTCAAAGTTCAGAGGGAGCTCAAAGGTCCCAAAGCAATGCTCACACGAGAGGGGCAGAACGTAATGTCTAAGAGTATAGTGAAAGTGCTCATAGTACTGAGGAGCTTGAGTAAGAAACAATTTTAAAACAGTTTTGAGAGAAAGAGAGAGACTTAACGAAAATATTTTTTCATAACAAAGGTTTTAACTGATGAAAATAGTTTTTAGGAAAACATCAATTTCAAACAAAGTAAAGCTAGTATCACATAAATGACCCAAGGTGGTCTCACAATCACAAACATGGGTGAAAGGGATTGAGGGACAAATATAGAACATGTGAGGCATACAGAAGCACATATGGTCATACAATCTAAGAGGTCCTAAGGGTTCAAGGGAGATTAGGGGTATAACAAAGTGTCAAATTAGATTAACATATCAACCAAACAACTGATATCATGATTGATCTAATATATTAGTCACCGTCATGGAGATTCACATAAGGAGCAGATGCTAAGTGTTGAGAGACACATTGGTCATTTGTGAGTAAGTGAAACTAAACTTGTAGAGGAGATTCATAACACAAATAAGGTAAAACTAAACATGTAGAGGGATTCATAACTCTAGTTGCATGTTGAACAACAAAATCATAAGTAGAAGCATATTAAACATACAAGGAATTGAACTAGTAATAGAAACATATTGGTTTAATGACTGAAGCTTAAATCAGAACATACCAGTATAAGAGAGAGAGCAAGTTTAGTTGTGTAAGAGAGTGCACAGATTAGTCTATGATTGTCTATTGAAAAATAAGAGGCCAGGGTATATATAGCTTTGAAACAGTAGTAAATAAGGTGTAAACAAAGTCAAGTAGTAATCAAAGGGATTCATAATCAATCAGTATCAGAATAGTATGAGTACTTCCTTAATTAAGGGAGTTAACTCTTCAAACAGTAAGAAAAGGTGTACAAGTAAGGAAAGGAATCATGTTTAGCAAATAAGGAATGATTTCGTACATAGTAAGCAGAAAGTGGGGGGAGGGGGGGGAGGTTCATTAAAGCACTAATGTAGGAATCAATTGATAGTAATTAAGGCAAGAAATAACTCATAGTCGTAAAGATTGTCACAGGAAATCAATTAAAGAAAATCAATCACAGGAATTTAGGGATTTAAAATAGGAGTAGTACTGATTTAAGAATCGGCATAGCCTATACAGAGTAAACACATGATAGGAGAAAAATCAGAAACCCTAGTGATTGAAACAGAGTAAAATCACACGAAATTAGGGGTTTACATAGAACAATGACATGAATCACTGAATAAGCATAATACAAGCAGGAAAGGTAAAAGTTTAGAGGTATCAATAAACAAAGAATAGAGATGAATCACATATTAAGCATGATAATAGCAACCAGAAACTCTAACAAGCAATATGGGTAAAACATCACGAAATCACAGAATAATCAAGAGAACATAGTGGACACAATAGAACAAACTCAGAGCCATGGGTTAAAGCTAAGACTTTAGGGTTTTTTTTAACGAAATAACTCATACATGAAGGGGAAAGCTTAAACATAACGAAGATCATAATAATACTCAAAATTTGAAAGGAAATCGTTTTTGAAAAAGGGGTTTGAAACTCTAGTTTGAAGATGAAGAGGTATTTTAGAGAAATCGGGGGAAACCTTTGGGGAAAAAAACAATAAACTCATAACATACATAGATCTGTAACAGATCAAGAAGAAATCGGAAATCTTAAGCTTTAGGGTTTCAGAGGACCCATAGAAAATGAGAAAAACCTTAAAGTTTCACCGGCGCTAGCCGAAGAGGTCACAAATCTTACTCAGACGGCCAGAGGTGGCTGGAAATGGTATGAGAACCCATGGGTTGAGTGAACCACCTTCTGGTTCATCTGAGGGCCTCAAGGTGGTGTCACCGGTGTAGCAAAGGTCGAGAAATGATGAGAGACCATGGTTTCCGGTAGGGGAGGTGGTCGGAGGAGGTGAACGGGCTCTATCGAAGATGAAGAGACGAGAAGTCTCTAGAGAGAATCAGGGAGATAGAGAGAGTGTAGAGAGACGAGTGTCAGGAGTGAATGAGGGACCGGGGGGGGGGGGGAGTGGTAGTCTTTAGGTCTAATTTAGGTAAGTTTTTAATCTGGGCCGTTGATCAAAATTGATCAACAACCAAGATATAACAAGAATTGGGTCGGGTGTGATAAGGTATTGGGCTTGGGGTCTTTTGGCTTATTCAATTGGGTATTGGGCTGGTCAAATTGGGTAGGGATCAGATTTAATTGGGGCTAGAATTTAAATAAAAAATTGGTTAGCTATTAAATACTCAATTAAAATTAATTAAAACTAAAGGATAATTATAAAAATGAGATTGATGATTAATAAATTAATATTATTAACCAGTAATTAAAAATATAAATGACTAATTATTAGATATCAATCATATGGTTAGGCTATAATTGCAAAATTGTTGCAATTATAGCCAAAAGTGCCAATTTGACCAAATTGTGAAATGATTTGATCTTAATAAGACCAAAAATAATATATTAAGTCAAGAAATCATTTGTAGTGCAATTTATAATTAATTATTAGAGATAAACATACTGGATAAATTAGAAATAAATTAATAAAAATATGAGAAAAGTTATGGAAAAATACAAATTGTTATGGAACTTGATTTTGAAGGTATATATGCAGGTTTAAAAATAGTTTGAGGAAAATTGGGTATCAACAGCTGCCCCTCTTTACCCGGGAAGGATGATAGAGTTGTCGGGTAAAGATATGATGGCCAATTTTGACCGAGCGAAGTGGTTTGAAAAGATTTAGGATGCACCCTGGTTTCTGAGTTGCCTACATATCCCTGGTTTTACAGGAATCAGACCATATGTAGTTCAGGAGTCATCGGCGAAGTATACCGATAAGGTTTTACAAGAACGAACGCAAAGTACAAGGTTAGGTGAACCAACGGCTTACGGGGTAGTTTGGGAGAACTGGTGCGGGATTGCTCCTGCCAGGATGTCTACTACTTGCCAGCTTTCCTGCAAATAAAATATACGAGCATATACTGTGCGTAATTCAAACATGAGGCAAGTTCCCATTGGACCATAAATGTTGTCTTTGGACGGTTAGGGATGACGTCCTCAGACCATGACGTCCTGGGCTATGAATTGCTTGATGCATGATTCGCAAGCCATGAAAATGATGTTCTCGGGCCATGAGGATGGTGCCTCTGAACCATGACGCCTTTGACTAATGATATGAAAAATTGAGAGAGATCCTCGGGCTATGTCATGGTGTTCTCGGGCCATGAATACTGTGCCTCCGAACGATGACGCCTTTGGATAGGTTGGCTATATTTCAGCCCATAATAAAATGCAGTAATATGATGCAGACAAGACAGAGCTTAGTCTCGCAAATTGAGGGGCAGAGCTTAGCCCGTAAGAAAAATGGAATAAATATTGCTCGAGACAACATTTAATCTCGATGAAAAAGTAAATTGGAGGCAGAGCTTAGCCTCGAAAGGCAGAAAAGTAGCCTTATGAAAAGGGAGGTAGAGCTTAACCTCGAAAGGCAGAATGGTAGCCTTGTGAAAGATGGAAGGCAGAATGGTAGCGTTATGCAAAGATGCAAACAGAGGTAGAGCTTAACCTCAGAAGGCACAATGGTAGCCTTATGGAAGAATGCGGGTGGAGGTAGGGTGAATGCAGATAGAGGTTGAGCTTAACTCGGAAGGCAGAATGGTAGCCTTATGCAAAGATGCAAATGGATGTAGAGCTTAACCTCAGAAGGTAGAATGGTAGCCTTATGCAAGAATGCGGTGGAGGTAGAGCTTAACCTCAGAAGGCAGAAATCTAGCATTATGCAAAGATGCAAATGTAGATGGAGGTAGAGCTTAACCCCGGAAGGCACAAAGGTAGCCTTATGCAAAGATGTGAATGCAGATGGAGGTAGAGCTTAACCTCCGAAGGCAGAATGGTAGCCTTATGCAAAGATGCAAATGGAGGTAGAGCTTAATCTCAAAAGGAAGAATGGTAGCCTTATGCAAGAATGCAGATGCAGATGGAGACAGTGCTTTGTCTCGTAAGGAAAAATGGTAGCCTTATGCAAGATGGAATAAATGACAATGAAGTTTCTTAGCTGATAATAGATTGCAATGTTGTGACCATTGTAGGTATTGTTACTACGGAGCATCGTACGTTTTGTACTGGTAGCAACAGTCGGCAAGTGTGATGGTTTCGAGAAATTGTGACCTTGAACATGCTCGTTCTCTATGCGGACATCGAACTTTGGCATTTGCAATTGTGATGAACTTTCTGACTTCTCTGAGTGTTTATTCTTTGTGCCTGCATCCAAAGAAAAATCGTGAGTTTTGCAAATAGGAAAGGTTAGTTCGTATCCCTGCTGGCATTGCTTGACTCGTTCGGCTTGATCTGATGATACTGTCTATATTATTGGGGTAGCGTTTTCTAAACAAGTTGTTTCAATAATAAGTATGCATGATTTTGTAAAGATATAACATAAACATGTAATCTAAAATAGTTTTAGATGAAACGATGGTTGTGAAATGGTTCGAGACATTGCAACCTCTCCTGCTACGAAATTTTGAGGGTCCTCCTCAAAATTTTGCCCCAGTTTGATGGGTGAAGGCTTCTAACTGGCGATCGGCTGAACTTGCTTCAGAATTTTGAGGGTCCTCCTCAAAATTTTGCCCCAGTTTGATGGGTGAAGGCTTCTAACTGGCGATCGGCTGAACTTGCTTCAGAATTTTGAGGGTCCTCCTCAAAATTCTGCCCCAGTTTCCAATTGAGGGGAAAATGAATTTTCATTGAATTGTGATGGAACCCATAGGGCTGCCTGCATATCTCCTCTTAAACGGGAATCAAGTCAGGCGTAGTTCAATTTACATCATTGATAGAAGCATAAAGGGTTACACATAATAACGTTTGACTTTATCTGAATTGATCGGTTTCAGCCAGACTTCTCCGTCCATCTCTGCAAGTATAAGTGCTCCTCCTGTCAGCACTTGGTGAACCATGTATGGGCCTTGCCAGTTGGGAGAGAACTTCTCTTTTGCTTCGTCTTGATGTGGAAAGATCTTCTTTAACACCAGCTGCCCTGGTGTGAACTGTCTCAGCCCGACTTTCTTGTTGAAGGCTATGGACACTCTATTCTGATAAAGTTGACCATGACATACTGCATTCATCCTTTTCCCGTCTATGAGGGCCAGTTGCTCAAAACGGTTCTTTACCAACTCTGCGTTGCTGCGCTCAGCTTCTTGTATAATTCTTAGGGATGAAATCTCAACTTCGATAGGGAATAACAGCCTCTATACCTTAAACCACCACATAAGGAGTTTCCCTGATCGATGTGCAGATTGTGGTGCGATATCCCAGTAAGGCGAATGATAACTTCGCATGCCACTGCTTGTGCCTTTTTATCATCTTCCTTAGTATCTTCTTGATGTTTTTGTTGGCGGCTTCTACAACTCCATTCATTTGAGGTCGACAAGTGCTTTGTAGGAGGCTGTTTCGACCCATTTAGTGAAGTAATCAATGGCCACCATAATGAATATTTCTGTTGGAGGGGGCAGGCTCGATTGGTCCAATAACATTCATGCCCCAGGCGGCAAATGGCCAGGGTGAGCTTGCCGCATTTAGCTCGTTCGGGGGTACCCTTATCATATCTGCGTGTATCTGACGGCGGTGGCATTGGACATACTGGATGCAGTCCGTTTCCATAGTCATCCAAAAGTAACCAGCCCGGAGTATCTTCTTTGCCCGAACAAAACCGTTCATATGTGGACCGCCGGTCCCAACATGAATTTCCTCTAGTAGTTTTGATGCTTTTTTTGCATCGACACACCTTAATAATCCCAAATCTGGAGTCCTCCTATACAGGATTCCTCCTCTATGAAAGAAATTGTTGGATAGTCTTCGAAGTGTGCGTTTCTGAGTGGGATTCCCAAGCTCTGGGTAATATCCTTTTGCCAAATACTCCTTGATATCATGAAACCAAGGCTTTTCGTCTGCTTCTTCTTCGACATGGGCACAATAAGTCGGCTGATTATGGATCTTCACTGGAATAGGATCAATGAAATTCTTGTCCGGATGCTGGATCATTGAGGACAAAGTAGCCAATGCATCGGCGAACTCATTCTGGATTCTGGGGACATGCCAAAATTCTATCTTCGTGAACCTCTTTCTCAATTCCTGTACGTGGTGCAGATACGGTAGTATCTTGGAATTCTTGGTTGCCCATTCTCCTTGTACCTGATTTACCAAAATATCTGAGTCACTAATCACCAACAAATCCTGGATGTTCATGTCAATGGCCGTGTTGAGTCTTAAGATACATGCTTCATACTCTGCCATATTGTTGGTGCAGGGGAATCTAAGTTTGGCAGACACCGGATAATGCTGACCGGTTTCCGATATTAGGACTACATCAATGCCAACTCTTTTGAAGTTCGCTGCTCCATCGAAGAACATCCTCCAACCGTCATAGGATTCTGCAATGTCTTCTCCTATGAATGATACCTCTTCATCAGGAAAATACATTTTTAAGGGTTCGTATTCTCCGTTCACAGGGTTTTCAGTGAGGTGGTCTGCTAGTTCCTGTCCCTTGACTGCTTTTTGAGTCACATAAACAATGTCGAACTCGCTCAGCAAGATTTACAACTTGGCCAGCTTACTAGTGGGCATGGGCTTCTGAAAGATGTACTTTAATGGATCCATCCTTGATATGAGATATGTTGTGTAGGCACAAAATTAATGCCTCAGCTTCTAAGCTACCCAAGTCAAAGCGCAACAAGTGTGTTCCAATAGAGAATATTTGGCCTCGTACGGAGTGAACTTCTTCCTGAGATAATAAATGCCTTGCTCCTTCCTTCATGTTTCTTCGTGCTGCCCTAGAACGCAGCCGAAAGCTCCATCTAACACTGTAAGGTAGAGTAGTAACGGTCTACCTGGCTCAGGTGGTACTAGGACTGGTGGTGTTGTCAAGAATTCCTTAAATCTGTCGAAGGCTTTTTGACAATCCTCAGTCCATTTAGTTGCGGAATCTTTCTTCAGCATCTTGAAGATCAACGCACATATAACTATAAATTATGCTATGAACCGACTGATGTAGTTAAGCCATCACAAGAAACTCATCACGTCTTTCTTGTTCCTTGGCGCTGGTAATTCTTGAATGGATTTGACCTTTGACGGATCCAACTCTATCCCTTGGCGACTGACAATGAACCCGAGCAGCTTATCGGCAGGAACCCCGAATGCACACTTCGCGGGATTCAGCTTTAGATTGTATTTTCGCAACCTATTGAAAAATTTCCTCAAGTCTGCTATGTGATCAGTGGCTTTATTGGATTTGATAATAACATCATCCATATATACCTCAATCTCTTTGCGTATCATATCGTGAAAGATAGTGGTCATAGCCCTCATATAGGTGGCCCCAGCATTCTTCAGGCCAAACAACATGATCTTATAACAGTATACTCCTCACGGCGTAATGAAAGCCGTTTTCTCAGCATCTTCTTCATCCATCCAGATCTAATGATAATCAGTGAAGCAATCTACGAATGACTGTAGCTCATGCTTGGCGCAATTGTCAATCAAGATGTGTATGTTAGGCATGGGGAAGTCATCCTTTGGACTGGCCCGGTTGAGATCCTGGTAGTCGACACAGAATCTAACCTTCCCATCTTTCTTTGGCACTGGCACGATGTTTGCTAACCATTTTGGATATTGGACTACCCTAAGAACCTTGGCGTTGATTTGCTTGGTGACTTTTTCCTAGATTTTCAAACTGATATTAGGCTTGAACTTTCTGAGCTTTTGTTTCACCGGTGGGCACATTAGATTAGTCAATAATTTGTGAGCAACAATTGATGTACTCAGACCAGTCATGTCATCGTATGACCAGGCGAATATGTCCTCATACTTCTTCAGAAACCCTATTTATTCTTTCTTTTCTGACGGTGACAACTGAATACTGATACGTGTTTCCTTGACGTTTTCCGAATCTCTTAGGTTGATAACTTCAGTCTCCTCCTGGTTGGACTTAGGTCTGTTCTCAAAGTTTTCAACTTCTTTGACAATCTCTTCGGGCATATCATCTTCCTCTGATCAATGTCCATTTGTTTCGTTGTCTCGTTGCATGTCACAGTCATTGGTTAATAAAGACAAGTAATAGTAATGCTGTATAGATAAAGTAATGAGAGAAAACAATAGCAATGAATATTTGATTCATAAGAAAAAATAGAAAAATGCTTTGGATAAATTGGATAATTGTTTTGAACGTTGAGGATCTTATTACAGGAATTGAAAAATGCGAAAAGGAAAGATCATTTTAGTAAATAAAACAGTGAGCAATGCTTGTTTTAGCCTTGCTACCCCGAGGCTCGCTGGGCTTTGGTCGTCCTGATAGTCAAATTCTTGAGGTATTTCCCTCTGCTCACCGCCTGTATGGAAGGGCCTTCCTCCCCCTCCTCCTCGAGAATGACACAACAGTCCATATCACTGTCCTCTAGAAACACATTCCTCATTGCTGCAAGTGCTTCTTCTTCGTCTGATCCATACATAATGTGGGCCTGCTGAAAGGTCTGCTCCATATGCGGTATTGGATGCTCCAAAGGGTAATAAGGACCGCACCAAGGTGGCGACCAGTCGTTGAATTCCTGCCAGGTGTACGCATATCTCAAACCGAAGGTAGTACCTTGTTTCTTGAGTTTTATGGGTTTGGCGATCCCTTGGAGGTTCTTGCCGAGCCCTTTGCCAGGTGCGTACCCACTCCAGCTTAGTATACTCTTGATTTTGCTATCCCACCATTTGTCTTTGTCGATAGCATTGACCCGTTCAATGTGGTGGTAAGTTTCTCCATCCAGCTTCCTTCTTCCTTCAATCATTGGGATAGTCTGGCGACTGTAAATAGGGTTGCTACCATCGCCATGAATGATCACCTCTTGGTAGTTCCTTTCGAACTTCATCGCTTTATGTAGCGTTGATGCTACGGCCCCAGAAGCATGGATCCAGGGTCGTCCCAATAACAGATTGTAGGACGCTGGAACATCTATCACTTGGAAGTCCACCTCGAGCCAAGTCGGTCCCATCTGCAGGCATAGACTGATCTCACCAATGGTGGATCTCTGAGAACCGTCGAAAGCTTTCACATTAATTGCTCCATCCTTTATCTCATGCAGTCCTTTACCCAATTTCTTTAGCGTTATCAGCAGACAGATGTTAAGGCTGGATCCCCCATCGATCAGGATCCTGGTAATGAAATCATCTTCGCATTGCACAGTGATGTGCAATGCTTTGTTATGGCCTAGCCCCTCAGGTGGCAGCTCGTCCTCATGGAAAGTGATCTTTTGACTTCCCAACACTTGTCCCACCATATTGTCCATTTCCCCGCTGGTGATATTGTTCGGCACATATGCTTCGTTCAACACATTCAACAAAGCACTCCTGTGAGTCTCAGAATTCTGCAGCAAAGAGAGAATGGATATTTGTGCTGGTGTCTTGTTCAATTGGTCCATGACCGAGTACTCCATGGCCTATACTTTCCTCCAAAGTTCGTCCAGACCAGTCTCAATAAGGGGAGGACGATTGGAAGCCTGCCTACTGGATTCAACCAGATGTTCAGGGGTATAGAATCTACCAGTTCTTATCATACCCTGTGCTGCGACAGCTTCTTCAGTCTTGACCTTGCCTTTTCTTCTCGCCTCGACTGTATAGTCTCAAGGTATAGCATTTGTATAGAAGGGTCGCATGGTTGACATCGCCACTGGGATTGGTACGACTATCCTTACTTCAAATGGAATATGTGCCTGGGGTGGCAAGGTTGCAACCTCAAATGGTGCAGGTGCATTTGTCGGAGACACGAATTTAACCTCAATCGGTACTGGTGTCTTTGCGGGTGGCGCTGCTTCAAACTCAAGAAGTATGGACATATTTACCTCAGCATCGTCAGATGGTTGAACCTGGACTATGATCGGGTTGAGGGTGACTACCGATTTCTTTGGGTCATCGCCTTCTGCGATCAACCCGATTGATCCCTTAGGATCCCAATCATCTTCTATCTCAATCATGTGGATACCTCCACCCCTATGGTCTGGCAAAGGATTGTTGCAGACATTCGGAACGGGATCTTTTGTCACAGTGATCTTGTTATCAATCAAGGACTATATCTTGTCTTTCAAAGAGCGGCATTCATCGATGGTGTTCCTTTTCATGCTGGAATGGTATGCACATGATTTGTTTGGGTTAACCCGCTGAGAAGGATTCTCAGGGGTTATAGTGGGGATGGGGGTGACATAACCAGCAGCTTTGAGCTTCCCATACAGCTGGTCGATGGGTTCAGCTATGGCGGTGTACTGTTTTAGAGGTCTGCGATCAAAATTAGGACAAGGTATAGGGAAGTTTTAATGTGCAGGGGGTGATTGATAATGGGATGGTTGAGAGTTATAAGTGTGGTAGACAGGAGCGGGTTATGAGAATCTGGGTGAAGTAGGTTGATATGTGGGTGGTGGAGCTTGGCAAGTGGGTGGTGCTTGGTAATTTGGGGTTGGTTGGTATGTGAGTGGAGGTGTTGGGTAAGTTTGGTATTTGAGTGGGGATTTGCCTCTTTGTGCAACCATCATGGCTCCCACGTCCCTTTTCTTGGACACACCGCCGGACTGCAAAGCCTTGTTTGTAGTTTGCAAGGCTTCTAAATTTGTGACCATACCACTCTTTATACCTTCTTCAATCAGTTCACCTAATTTGATAATGTCGGAGAACTTCTGGTTCTCAATAATTATCAACCGTTCATAGTACTACGGGTCCTGGGCCCGGACAAAGAACTTGTTCATCTGCTCTTCTTCTAAGGTGGGTCTGACCTTAGCAGCCTCGGACCTCCAGCGAGTAGCATACTCGCGAAATGTCTCCATGGGCTTCTTCTTCAAATTCTGTATATAGAACATGTCTGGTGTGTTCTCTATATTGAATCTGAATATGTGCATAAAGTCAGATGCCATGCTTACCCAGTTTGACCACTTCTTGGGATCTTGGCTGATGTACCAAGACAATACATCTCCCTTCAAACTCCTCATGAACAACTTCATGCAGATCCTTTCATCCTTTCCTATGCCAACGAGCTTGTCACAATAGGTCCTTAGATGGACCCTCGGATCACCAGTACCATCAAACATTTAAAACCTTGGAGGTTTGTACCCCTCGGGCAGTTCGACATCAGGTTTTATGCAGAGGTCTTCATAATTCAGCCCTTCGACTCCCTTGATTCCCTCGACACCTTGTACCCGGTTGGTCAGCTTCCTAAGTTCCTCGGCCAAGTTCTTGATAAGCAGGTCCTTTCCATTAGACTCAAACGTGTGTGGGATAGGTGGACTGGAGTGTGGCATGGTTTCCACATAGATGGGATTGTTATAGGCGTGGAAATGGTCCTTTTTGGGGTTCTGAGGTTCTGGAATAAGTAGTGGAGTGTTTTTGAGGTGTGGCAAGTATTGCATTGTATCGGGAGAGTTTTGTTCTTTGGCGGAGTGGCGTGATGGTGAGGTGCGGGATGATTCTGTTGTCTTGGGATATTTTGTGGAGGTGTAGGGTTTTGAGCATTTGGGAAGTTGACGTGTGGGACGTTGAGGGAAAATGACAGGTTGGCCAGATTTCGAACCTGATCAAGTTCTTCTTGAAATTTCAGCAATTTTTGTTCAAGTGGTGACATGTTCTCGTTTAGGACCCGAATACCCTGTCCATCACTGGCCTCTACCCGTTCAACCATGTTCTCCTTCCTAGCATTGCTGGATTCTTCCATCTTACTCTTGCCTTTGTTTTTTCCTTTAGGAGGACTAGGAGGAGGAGTAGGTGGAGGGCCTTTGGATGTTGTGCGATAAGCTGATGATGCCAGAGTGCATGAACTAACCTTTGGGGAGGGGAATAATAATGAAAAAAAGAAACAAAAATAAAAGGTAGTCAAGTCAGTGAGGATTATGAAAAATATTGCAGTATTTAAACACATAGTTCGGGAATGTAAATCGCGTCCCAATTTGGGAACCTCTTTGTGCCCGAGGTAGGACTAGCGACAAGTTGATTTGGAGAACTTAAAATGCTAAATGCCTCGTTTTATTGTTAAATAAAATAAAGACATTCCTATCTACTTGGTCCCAGAAGGACCTTCCCAGACTCGGCATTCTTGCTCCCCTCGAACAGCTTCCCCAACTATCGAAGTCCCAGCAATAGGTATGCTCTGGCTAGATGTCCGCCTTCGGTCCCCTCAGCTAATGTTATTAGGCTGGATGTCTAGGAGGGACGGCTGATTACCCAGATATTTTATGACGAGAGCTTTGTCACTAGAGTGTAGGTCTTCCTACCAACTCAGCAGTCTTGGGTGGATATTGAAGACCATGCCGAATCTGGGGACTTCGTGCCTCATATTTCTGCAAGGCAAACACGGTTAGGCCCTTACCCCCACTAGACTCAACTATTTAATATCAACAATTAGAATGAAGCATTTAGTTCTCCAAATAAATGCACAGAATGTGATGACATCCGTTTGGGTTTAGGAAACCCAATGGACTTTGGACAAGTCTTTCTTAAAAGCTATCGTGCGGACAACACTTTAGCTCGGCTAGGTTTGACTATGATGCATGCAACAATATAACAGAGTAAGGTTTCTATAGGGTTTTAGACTGGTACCCTTGAGCGGACAACTCAAGGAGGAATGGCACAGAACCGTTGACTGCACCGCTGATTGACTAGTTTTACCGCAAATAAGCCTTTACGAATTTAGGGGGTAATAATATAGGAAGAGCGCAACCACTCATCAATTGCTATAGTATTTCTTTGGTACGAGTGGAGTATGAATTTTGAGCATGATTATGCAATAATAAGCATTAAAAGCAGGTTGTCACGTATTTGCACGTTAAGAAAGAGGTAAATACAACAGTTATGATTTAAAGCGATTACAAATGAAAACAAAGAAACATGTCAGTTTTGCTTTTTGGAAGGAATAAATACTTGAAATAGATCAAAAATAATTGCACATAAGAGGGGGAAAGGAAAGGGTGAAAATATCAAACAATGCATACTCAGACAAATTCACAAAGCGATTTGTAACAGTAAAAGCCCAGATTCCCCAGCAGAATAGCCATATTGTCGCACCCCCCTTTTATTCCTCGCGGAGCCCGGGGTTTATGACATTTGGTTGATACAATTCATTCCTTTTGGGAAAAGGGGGTTTTGCGTTTCTGAAGAGTCGCCACCTGACGATTTTTGAGGTGCGTTAGGGCACCAAAGGGTTTATTATAACTACGTTGATAACCAGAGACAAGTTAAGGGCTTGAAATTATCTTAAGGGGAAGGTGTTAGGCACCCCTCAGGATCCACAAGTGTAGTTCCCGACCAAACAACATTTTGTGAATTTGTACAACTTTAGTAAACAAACAAGTGAGGGCACAAATAATAATAGGGGATTTAAGTCTCAAGTACACGGACGTTTGGAAACAAAAAGAAGTTAAGATTTTGAAAAGAGTTAAAATCTAAGCATGTAAAAAGTAAAGGGTATCCTAGGTTTATAATATGGATCACATCAATGCAATACCCGATATGACACTCCTCAAAGAGGGTCTACACGTGGTATTAGTGCACCGGTCATCATATCCATATTCTACCCTTTCCCACCCCGTGAAGGTAACTAAAGCGCGTGTTGGTCACGAACTCTAATGCATTGTTTTATCTGTCCCTTTCCTATAAGTCCTGGAGGATTTTAGGAGTTCTATCCTATAAGGGAGGTGCTAGGCTGACCCTCAAGTTTTAAAGGTAAAATACTAGGGCAACATATAATAAACAAGTAGGACTGCAGATAAAAAGGGAGAATGGAAAACAGGAAAGGGCTCACATATACCTCCTCACACATTGCACATAAACAACATGTCTCATACACAAATTAAGGGCAGTATTATTAATTAAAACCCTAAAACATGATGTCTAGGTGTTTTTCAATATGCAATATTCAGACTTATCTTATGACTCAAAAGGAATCCTAATTAGTTTGCCTACTGAGTTAGAACCTATTAAGTATTAGGCAGCATATACAAAGGAGCGGATTTCCAGTTTTTAATAGTTTGATCCCCTAAGGCTTGCCTAGGTGTGAGACATTATACCAGTTTCAGAAGTGAGAAAAAGAAAACTGTTTGAGATAAGATCACCTAAATATGTTGTTCTAGGTGTTCAGAACATTGAATTATTACCAGTTATTTAGAAAACCAAACGAAGCTGTTTAGTACCATTTTTATGTATTAATAGTTAAACCAGGTGCACTTAAGCGAGCATAAAAATCCTGAAACATGATATCTAATGCACAAGTAGGAATTCAGAGTGAGGCAGAATCCTTAACAAGCTTTCTGTATGCACAAATATTACAGCGTTAAACATGACTTTCAGAATATGCGAAGATGAAATGCTCATTAAGTTGTTTATCCTAAGACAAGATTTCTAAGTGTGCATGGCAGAACAAGTATGCATGAGCTTATAACAGTAATTTTGTTGTTGTCATTAACCTTATATCATGATTTCTAAGTGAAATGAGATGCTGAATACAATACCATAAATCCTAGGTAATATGATATGCATGACATGCTTGACATGTTGTATCTAGACATGGTTGCTATTGCACATATAAGGAAAGTAAACCTAGAAACATGGTCTCTCCCATTTACTTATGCTATAGCATGCATATCCCTACCCATTTTCACTATCCACCCCAAGATTGTTCTTTATAAATAATTATTACAAGCCTTCGAATATGAATTACATAACCAAAATAAAAAGAAGAAGTTAACTATGGGAAGCCTTCATAATAGGCCCAAGTGTCCAGGTCCTCAATACCATGTGTTATTTCGCAACCTTTCATAATCCAGGTGTGTCAGAGTTCCCTGACGACCTTAGAGGATCCCGGGCAGTGCTCACACCCAGATTTCATAGCCCAGATGGAGTAAGTGCAGTGTGGAAGGGCCAGCTCTTGTGTGTCAGTATTTTGAGGGAGCTCAAAGGTCCCAAAGCAATGCTCACATGAGAGGGTCAGAACCTAATGTCTAAGAGTATAGTGAAAGTGCTTATAGTACTGAGGATCTTGAGTAAGAAACGGTTTTGAGAGAAAGAGAGAGACTTAACGAAAATATTTTTTCATAACAAAGGTTTTAACTGATGAAAATAGTTTTTAGGAAAACATCAATTTCAAACAAAGTAAAGCTAGTATCACATAAATGACCCAAGGTGGTCTCACAATCACAAACAAGGGTGAGAGGGTTTGAGGGACAAATACAGAACATGTGAGGCAGGCAGAAGCACATATGGTCATACAATCTAAGAGTTCCTAAGGGTTCAGGGGAGATCAGGGGTATAACAAACTGTCAAATTAGATTAACATATCACCCAAACAATTGATATCATGATTGAACTAATATATTAGTCACCAGCATGGAGATTCACATAAGGAGCAGATGCTAAGTGTAGAGAGACACATTGGTCATTTGTGAGTAAGTGAAACTAAACTTGTAGAGGAGATTCATAACACAAATAAGGTGAAACTAAACATGTAGAAGGATTCAGAACTCTAGTTACATGTTGACCAGCAAAATCATAAGTAGGAGCATATTAAAACTACAAGGAATTGAACTAGTAAAAGAAACATATTGGTTTGATGACTAAAGCTTAAATCAGAACATACCAGTATAAGAGAGAGAACAGTAACACCAAAGCGGAGGTTAAGAGATGCACAGGAATTAGCCTTGGCTTGTAGCCGGCTAATTCAGATCAGTAACAAGTAGCACAGGAAGAGAGAGAGCAAGTTTAGTTGTGTAAGAGTGTGCACAGATTAGTCTATGTCTGTCTATTGAAAAATAAGAGGTCGGGGTATATATGTAGCTTTGAAAACAGTAGTAAGTATGGTGTAAATCAAAGTCAAGCAGTAATGAAAGGGATTCATAATCAATCAGTATCAGAATAGTATGATTACTTATTTAATTAAGGGAGTTAACTCTTCAAACGGTAAGAAAAGGTTTACAAGTAAGGAAAGGAATCATGTATAGCAAATAAGGAAAGATCTCGTACATAGTAAGCACAGAGTGTGGAATTGGGGGCAGGTTCATTAAAGCACTACTGTAGGAATCAATTGATAGTAATTAAGGNTGATAATCATAAAGATTGTCACCGGAAATCAATTAAAGGAAATCAATCACATGAATTTAGGGATTCAAATTAGAAGTAGTACTGATTTAAGAATCAGCATAGGTTATACAGAGTAAACACATGATAGGAGAAAAATCATAAACCTTAGTGATTGAAACAGAATAAAATCACACGGAATTAGGGGTTTACATAGAACAATAACATGAATCACTGAATAAACATAATACAAGAAGGAAAGGTAATGGTTTAGAGGTATCGATAAACAAAGAATAGAGATGAATCACAGATTAAGCATGTTAATAGCAGCCAGAAACCCTAACAAGCAATATGGGTAAAACATCACGCAAATCACAGAATAATCAAGAGAACAGAGTGAACACAATAGAACAAATTCAGAGACATGGGTTAAAGCTAAGACTTTAGGGGTTTTGTAACGAAATAACTCAGACATGAAGGGGAAAGCTTAAACATAACGAAAGTCACACAATAATACTTAAAATTTGAAAAGAAATCATCTTCGAAAAAGAGGTTTGAAACCCTAGTTTGAAGATGAAGAGTTATTTTAGAGAAATCGGGGGAAACCTTTGACGAAAACAACAATAAACTCATCACACACATAGATCTGTAACAGTTGGCATGAGAGGTCACATATCTTATTCAGACGGCCGGAGGTGGCCGAAAATGGCATGAGAACCCAGGGGGTGAGTGAACCGTGTTTCCCCATGTCACTGAATGTGTTTTGAAGATTGCCAAAAGGCGTCCAGTTGAACCAGGTCCATCATATCATACACTTCTGCATGAAGAAGTTGGATCACAAATCGTACAAGTCTAGGAGATATCAGTGATTGCTAAGTATCAAAGAATTAAGAGAATGTCTCCTAATACGAAAAGATTGCAAATTGATAAGAGAAGGTAGAAGTTGCTTTCATCTAGGACATAAATAGAGGAAGGAAGTTGAGTCACAATCAAACTCGTTTACAAAGGAAGAGTTGGATCAGAATTTAATCATGGACTCAACAAACGGACTCTATAAATAATCAATGTATTACTGCTGAAAGAAGTGACTCACAAGTGCAAAAGTGAATCAAGTTCTGAAGCAAACGTTCCATAGGTTTTGCAAGCAGAATTGGTGTGCGATACAAAGGCTACAGTTCAACAAGAAGGAACAGTTTCATTGTTTGTATATTGAGTCTAGTTGATTGTAGTAGGAGTTTAAATATTGTATCTTATCAGCTTTCATAGAAACAATTGTAATACGTACAAACTGATCAAGTTAGAGTTAGCTTGAATTCTGTAGAAATTAGCTAGAGGCTAGTTGATATAAAGAGGATTAGAGTTAGTCCTAGGATTACAAAAGAGTTTATTTTGTAAGTCCGTTTTGGCTCAGAGTTTAGTGAAGAGTTTTGAGCAAATCCTACTGAGGAGTAGGTCGTGGTTTTTTCACCTTTTGAGCCAGGTGTTTTCCATGTAAAAATCTCTGTGTCTTTACTATTACTTCTTAATTATTCCGCAAATAGTAGTAAGTAGTAGACTAAGAAGAACCTGGTTTTTCTTATTAGACAGAACTCGAAAATTGGGTACTGCACAATTCACTTATAATATTGTGTAGTATTGAAGTCTAAAACAACAATTGGTATCAGAGCGCGTTATCCTTGAATAGGCTAACACCTAGAAAAAGATCAAGATGAGTGCACCACCTCGGAACTGGGAAGGACAATCAACTGCAAGGCCACCACTCTTCAACAGCCAGTACTATTCTTGGTGGAAGAATAGAATGAAGGATCACCTTATAGGAGAGGACTATGAACTCTGGGACATAGTCACTGATGGACCACTTGCAACAATGAAGAAAACTGTTGAAGGAGTAGATGTGCCTAAAACTAGGGCTGACTGCACAGCTGAGGATTTGAAGAAATGGGAGAAGAATGCCAAGGCCAAGAAGTGGCTAGTGTGTGGACTAGGACCAGATGAATACAGCAGAATCCAAAGCTGCACCACTGCCAGGGAAATCTGGGATACTCTACAAGTGGCACATGAAGGAACAGCTCAAGTGAAGAGGTCTAGAGGTACATTGCTATACTCTCAGTATGAAAACTTCACTATGAAGGAAGGTGAAACAATTCAGGAGATGTACACAAGGTTCACAACCTTGACTAATGAACTCAAGTCTCTTGGAAGAGTCATCCTTGAAGAAAACAAGGTTGAGAAGATCTTGACAAGAGTTCTACCTATCTCCTGGGAAAGCAAGATAACTTCCATTCAGGAATCCAAAAATATGGCAACCATTAGACTAGATGAGCTGATTGGCAACCTTACTGCTTATGAACTCAGAAGGCAGACCATGAAAATGGATGCCCCAAAGAAGAAAGAAATCTAGCACTAAGGATCACAGAGGGAGAAGATCTGGATGATGATGAGATGGCCATGATCACCAAAGAATTCAGAAACTTTCTCATGAGGAAGAAAGGCATCTCTAGAGGGGGAAACTTCAACAAGGCAAAGGCTCCTTAAAAGCCAGCTAATGAGGGATGCTACAAATGTGGAAAAACTGATCATCTCATCAAGAACTGCCCTCAGTGGGAAGCAAAATGGAGGAAGGAGAGATATGAAAGAAAGAACAGGAAGAAGGAATTGGTCCACCCAAGAAAACTACTACAAAGGCTATGGTTGCTGCTTGGGGGGAAAGTTCAGATGAAGAATCAGAAGATGGTGAGAAAGAAGATCAAGCTCTCATGGAAGTTGGAGAATCTGATGAGGAGACTTATGAAAAACCACAAGTAAGTATCTCACATCTTAAAACAAAAATAAAGTTTCTATCTAAGGAGAAACTCTCTGAGTTGCTACTTGACTTCATTGATGATTCTGAGGAGACAACTAAAGAGAAAGATCAACTATCTAAAGAGTGTGCAATGCTGAGAGCAAAATGCATGGACCTGGAAATAAGGGTCAGTGAATCTGAAAAGAAAAACACTGTCTTGATGAACCAGGTTCAACCACTCGAAACTGAGATTCTAGAACTAAAATCTGAAAATTTAAAGTTAAGACTAGGATCCAGTAAAAAGGTAGTTGATCACTCTCATGCGAAGTTAGAAGAAGACTTAGGTAAATTGAATAATAAAATGTATGCCAAAGATGAGCAGATAAAATCTCTTAAAGAAGAACTTGGAAAAGTCAAACATGAATTTGATAGAACATGTAAGTGGAATAAGTCTTCTGATGCTTTAATATGGCTCCAAGAGAATCATAGTAGCAACCGGAGAGGGCTTGGTTTTGGGAGTCAATTGCCTAAATGGGATCCCAAAAGCAAGTATCTCACTCTCCCTGAAAATAAAATTTGCACCCATTGTGGGAAGACTGGCCACTCTAAATATGAGTGTTCTGCAAAAGAAAAGGCCAGTCAGAAAAATGAGAGATTCATTAAAAAGAAAAATTGGCTACCAAATTGGGCCAGAAAAAATCTGATTCATCCATTCTCTCATGGAAAGGGACCCAAACTAGTTTGGGTTCTTAAAACTAACCCCTGATTTCTTTTGAAGGTACAAGTGAAGGGAGGCAGCCAGTTTTGGTTTTTGGATAGTGGTTGTTCTAAGCATATGACAGGGAACAAGGAACGGTTCCTTTCACTTGAAAACCTCAAAGGAGGAAATGTCTCCTTTGGAAACGGAAAGAAAGGTGAAATAATAGGGGTCGGCAAGGTAGGTAAAGATGACACACGTTCAATTGAACATGTGTATCTGATAGATGGCTTGAAATATAGCCTTATCAGTGTGTCACAACTGTGTGACAGAGGTAACCTTGTCGCTTTTACTTCCACAAAATGTTTTGTGATCAACCTGCTTACTGGCAAGATTGTTTTACAGGGAAAAAGAATGAACAATATCTATGTCATTGACTTGTCCACATTGTCTGACAATGAACTCACTTGCCTTAGTGTGTTGGACAGTGATCCCCTCCCGTGGCACAAAAGACGTGGTCATGCAAGTCTAACTCAACTGAACAAGATGGTCTCTAAGGACTTAGTGGTAGGGCTTCCTAACATTAAGTTCAAAGAAGACAAGGTTTGTGAGGCATGTGCAAGGGGGAAGCAGGTAAGGTCTTCTTTAAAAAGTAAGAAAATGGTCAGTACCACCAAGTCGTTGGAACTGGTTCATATGGATCTCTGTGGTCCCATGAGAACTCTAAGTAGAGGTGGAAAGAGATATGTTATGGTACTAGTAGATGATTTCTCAAGGTTCACTTGGACCTTGTTCTTGGCATCTAAGGATGAAGCATTTGAAATGTTCACCTCATTTGTCAAGAAGATTCAGAATCAATTAAGACATCAACTAGCATCCATTAGATCTGACCATGGTACTGAGTTTGAGAATGCAAAGTTCACTGATTTCTGTGATGAACATGGTACGAATCACAATTTGTTTGCTCCTAGAACCCCACAGCAAAATGGGGTTGTTGAAAGGAAAAACAGAACTCTTGAAGACATGGCAAGAACCATGCTTCTATCAAGCAAACTACCTCACAGCTTCTGGGCAGAAGCAATTAACACTGCATGTTATATTATCAATAGATGCATGACCAGACCTCTGGTAGAGAAAACTCCCTATGAATTACTTAAAGGGAGAAAGCCCAACATATCCCATCTTAGGGCTTTTGGATGCAAGTGTTATGTGCATAATAATGGCAAAGATTCTTTAGGAAAATTTGATCCCAGAAGTGATGAGGGACTGTTCTTGGGATATTCTACACATAGCAAAACTTATAAAATATACAATAAAAGAACTATGTGTTTAGAAGAAAGTGTACATGTTGTCTTTGATGAAACTAACACTTTATCCGAGAGACAGGAACCAGAAGATGAGGAGCTTGGACTGGTGAGGAGCAATGACTACATTGAAGCACCTATGGGAGATGGAACAGGTGATGGACCAGGTCCAACAACCCCACGCAACTCGACAAGGGGAATTCCTCATGAAAATACTGGCCCTGGTCCTATTCAACTACAACAAGACAACTTGGAACAATCCAGAAGTGAACAACTAGCTCTCAAACCACGCAGATATCAGAGTTCTCACCCTCTTGTGAACATCATAACAAACCTGAGATCTAGAATCAAAACTAGATCCTCCTTGAAAAATCTGTGTGCGTTTTATGCATTTGTATCCATGATTGAACCAAAGAACATTGCTGAAGCCCTAAAAGATGCTGACTGGGTAACTTCTATGCAAGAGGAGTTGAATCAATTTGAAAGAAGTCAAGTATGGCACTTGGTACCCAGACCACTGGACAGATCAATAATTGGCACCAAGTGGGTCTTCAGGAATAAACTCGATGAGGATGGAACTGTTACTAGAAACAAGGCAAGACTGGTTGTTCAAGGATACAACCAAGAAGAGGGAATTGATTATGATGAGACCTTTGCTCCTGTGGCAAGATTGGAGGCAATCAGACTTCTTATAGCATTTGCTGCACACATGGAATTCACTTTGCATCAGATGGATGTAAAAAGTGCCTTTCTCAATGGCTATTTGAAGGAATAGGTATTTCTGAAATAGCCTCCTTGTTTTGAAAGCAAAGAATCACCTGATCATGTATATAAACTTGACAAGGCTCTCTATGGTCTCAAGCAAGCACCTAGAGCTTGGTACGAGAGATTGTCAAAATTCCTGCTGGAACATGGGTACAAACTAGGCAAAATAGACAATACTTTGTTCCTAAAGGAAAAGGGAAAAGATCTTCTGATTGTACAAATTTATGTTGATGATATCATATTTGGGGCAACAACTGAGAAGCTCGGCAAAGAATTTGTTACATTAATGGGGAGTAAGTTTGAAATGAGTATGATGGGTGAGCTAACCTTTTTCTTAGGTCTGCAAATCAAACAAACTCCACATGGAACAATGATTCATCAGCAAACGTATGTGAGAGAACTCCTCAAGAAGTTCAAAATGGAAGATTCAAAGGGGATAGATACCCCAATAGCCACAGCTACAAAGTTAGATGTGGATGAACCTGGTTCATCCATTGATCAGAAGACGTACAGAGGGATGATTGGATCTCTACTATATCTTACTGCAAGTAGACCCGATATTGTGTTCAGTGTGGGACTATGTGCTAGGTTTCAAGCCAATCCAAAGGAGTCTGATCTCGCTGCAGTGAAGAGAATTTTGAGATACTTGAAGGGCACTACTGATTTGTGTCTTTGGTATCCTAAAGGTAGTAATTTTGACCTTGTAGGATATGTTGATGCTGGTTATGCAGGTTTCCTGGTTGACAGGAAAAGTACTTCAGGCATGGCTCACTTTTTGGGCTCCTGCCTTGTATCTTGGGCTACCAAGAAACAAAATTCAGTAGCCTTGTCTACTGCTGAGGTTGAATATGTGGATACAGCCTCTTGTTGTGCTCAGTTGCTGTGGATTAAGCAACAACTCCTGGACTTTGGTATAAATGTGCGATGCATTCCTATTTAGTGTGATAACACTAGTGCAATTAGTATGACTAAGAACCCCGTTCATCACAAGAGAACTAAGCACATAGATGTTAGGCACCATTTCCTGAGGGATAATTATGAGAAGGGGATGATCTCAATTGAATTCTGTGCCACTGATCATCAAATTGCTGATATATTTACCAAAGCATTGAGTAGGGAGCATTATGAGAGAAACATTCTTGAATTAGGGATGATTAAGATCACATGTTAAAAAAAAAGGGAGAGGAGGAAGTTTTATGGCTAGAAATTTTAATTGGGTACTTAATCAGATTAATCATTGCTCAGCACTATGTCTTTGTTGTCATACTCTTCTGCCATATATTAATATGATTCCCTAGTTGCTAATGATGTTTCTCTATTTGTGAATTGAGGCAAAATAAAGTTTTTTTCAGGATGAACCTGGTTCATCCATGCTGGTTTACATGATTGACAAGGTACATTTTCATCTCCATACATGTATTAATTCAAGTACAATCATACATGAGTATGACTCTATCCTTTTATGGTTCAGTTCAAATTCTCGTACTTACCAAATAATGAACCAATTTCAAGAAGTTCCGTCATATTAAATTAGCCTAGTTTTAGGGGGAAAGAAATGGTCTAATCAATGTCAAATTACTGACAGTCCTTAATCGTTTAGTATCCTACTTGTGTTAATACTCGTCCGTTATAATCACCCCAACCACAAGTTATAAATAGGACATCATTACCCATAGTGAATAAAGCAATAGACGAACCCTTTCAAGTCATTTAACACTCAAATCTCCACTGTCTTTTGCCCTCTCTTCTTTTTCTCTCAAAATTTAAAATGTTGTCTGCTTCATCTGATTCTCAAAATTGTGACTACGATGAAAGAGTGCATGAGTCTGATTCTCCACCGGTATACAATTCTGAATCCTCTGAGACACCTGAAACCCCTGAATACCATGATGTTCTTAAACCTACACCAACCCCTATCCCAGCCCCAAAACCCCATCGTGTCAAGGTTCTTGCACGAAAATCTGTGGCTTCAGGGTCACGAGCAAAGTTCTTTAAAGATTTATTACAGACTGAAGAAGAACCAAAACCTGATTCATCCAGTGAATCATTTCAATCAGCACATGAGGACGATGCACCTGGTTCGTCAAGTGCTGAGAAAGGTAATACTGAAGTTACCTCTGTGTTAAATTCTGAAAATAGATTTGTGCTTGTTGAGTCTGTGGTGGATGTGGAAGTGCCAAGAAGGCCAAGAAAAACTGGGAAAATTCTTTAGAATGGGGGAGATGCAGGTGTGAGGGGATTTGGGAAGGATGGTTCCATACTTAGTATTTGTGGCCCCATTCCTGAGAATCTTGAAGATGATGTCGTAGTGATAGGGGGAACTAATTAAGTGGAGAAAGCTGCTGCTGGATTAGAACAGCTTATGAAGGAGATATATGATCGTGTTTCTTATGGGGAAGAAACCTTGGCTGAGAGACTTAAGAAACTGGGGGACTCATACAACCCCAAGAAGAGAAGGACTCCCAAGTCCATCAAGTCTAAGGCCTCAAAGAAGAGGAAATCTGATGAGTCTGTTGGTGTACTTGTTCCAAAGGTACGAGCTACGAGAAATACTGTTCGTGAAGAAGAGGAGAAGCTGGAAAAAGCTCTACAAGAGAGCAAAAGAAAGAGAGATGAGAAAGGGAAAGCGAAAGTGGGGGAGCCTGTTGAGGCTATTGCTGTTGATGAGATGTTGGACCTGGTCCAAAGAGATAAAGATGTTACTCCAGTGGTGGTCAAGACACCCAAGGCAAAATTGACTAAGACTTCCTCAAAGAAGTCAGCACCTATGTCTGCTACCACTGTGGGTACATCTACGAGGACACGGTCTAAGGTAAAGTCGAAGAAGAAAGTTCAGATTGTTGAGAAAGATAATGATCCTGATTGGAGTGGAGATGATGAGAAGGAGGTTGGAGAAGTGTCGATTGACAGAGTTGCCATGTTTGGCAAGCGACATATTTTGAAGGGAGAGTTAATGAAAGACTTGGAGGAGCCGAGTATGAGGTACTTAGTTGATTTCCTGGCAGCTCAAGGTTAGAAGGACATGGTCCTTCGCTTGGAGGGCAGGCTGGTCAGAAACGAGGTAGTGGAATTCATGGGGAATGTGACTGTGATTGGAGGAAGGGTTGCATCATTGGTCTGGGGAGTTGAAGTATCCTTTGACGCTCAAGAACTAGGAGTCATTCTAGACATTCCATCTAAGGGATATGACGATTTTACAAGGCAGAGATGGCCGTGCTTGGACGGAATGGACTCAGCACTTACCATCACCAGATTCTTTTGTGACAATGAAGAAGAGCCTGAGCCCAGGGCAGTGTACAAAAGTAAGATGAAGCCCGAACACAAGCTGTTCTTTGAGTTTGTTATTAAATTTCTGTTGCCAAGACAAGAGCCCAGGCACATTGCCAACTATATGGATCTAACGCTCATGGAGTGCCTATATAGGGGCAAGCAGACCAATTGGCCATCTTTGATCATCCAGCTTTTGGACAGGGTGGTAAATGGCACCAAGGCCCATGCGATTCCTTATGGATTTATACTTATTACAGTTCTGGGTCATTTTGGAGTTCCCACAAAGAAGGCTGAAATGGCTACTGCTAAGGATTTCTTTGGGAAGGACACTTTGCTGTCTTGTGATTACACTATCAGTGCCCCGGCAGATGAACCTGGTTCATCTCGGAAGCAACCGGTCAATAGCAAGGTCTGTACTCTGGCGCAAGAAAGCGAGCAAAAGGATATAGAGATCCTTCGCTTGAAGACTCGCTTAATTGAGGTGGAAGGTGAGCGTGATGCTGTCAAAGATGAATTAGCCAAGGAGAAGGAGAAAAATGAGGGTGTCTTACACCAAATGTTGTCTCTTCTCCAAACAAAGAATCATGCCTTTTCTGCACCACCCCAAACTTAGGAATTTCCAGAACTACCCCTCCTATCCTATCAAGTGCCTAGTTCGGGACTGTTTCTAGTGTGTTTGTTTCAGTTTTTAATTCTGTCGTACTCATGTTTTGGTTGTCTTTGATTTAATCTGTTTTGGTGTTGATCAACCATGTTAATTAAAATGAAAGCTTGGTTTTTTGACAAATGTCTCTATTTATGAGTTAGCTTACATTATTGGTTTCTTGTGTTGATTAATCATGTTTGCACCTACATTTGCCTAAATTGGCCATGAGTAAGAATTAATTACTAGTAAGTATCATTTTGCAACATTTCGATGATGCCAAAAGGGGGAAAATGTGCTACGGTTATTGTTTAAATTTTTAGAAAAATCTTTGAAGTGATATTTATAACCTAATGAACCTGGTTCTTGATGATTAATGCTCACAAAAATACAAAGTGTTGGATGTGTATACAGGATAAATGCATAGAGTTTTTCATCATCAAAAAGGGGGAATTTTTTGGCCCATGTCACTTAATGGGTTTTAAAGATTGACAAAAGGCGTCCAATTGAACCAGGTCCATCATAGCATACACTTCTGAATGAAGCAGTTGGATCACAAATCGTACAAGTCTAGGAGATATCAGTGATTGCTAAGTATCAATGAACTAAGAGAATGTCTCCTAATATGAAAAGGTTGCAAATTGATAAGAGAAGATAGAAGTTGCTTTCAGCTAGGACAGAAATAGAGGAAGGAAGTTGAGTCACAATCAAACTCGTTTACAAAGGAAGAGTTGGATCAGAATTGAATCATGGACTCAACAAATGGACTCTATAAATAACTAATGTATTACTATTGAAAGAAGTGACGCATAAGAGCAAAAGTGAATAAAGTTCTGAAGCAAAAGTTCAAGAGCTTTTGCAAGCAGATCTGTTGTGCCATACAAAGGCTAAAGTTCAACAAGAAGGAACAGTTTCATTGTTTGTATATTGAGTCTAGTTGATTGTAGTAGGAGTTTAAATATTGTATCTTATCAGCTTTCATAGAAGCAATTGTAATAGGTACAAACTGATCAAGTTAGAGTTAGCTTGAATTCTGTAGAAATTAGCTAGAGGCTAGTTGATACAAAGAGGATTAGAGTTAGTCCTAGTATTACAAAAGAGTTTATTTTGTAAGTCCGTTTTGGCTCAGAGTTTAGTGAAGAGTTTTGACCAAATCCTATTGAGGAGTAGGTTGTGGTTTTTTCACCTTTTGAGCCAGGTGTTTTCCACGTAAAAATCTCAGTGTCTTTACTATTACTGCTTAATTATTCCGCAAATAGTAGTAAGTAGTAGACTAAGAAGAACCTGGTCTTCTTATTAGACAGAACTCGAAAATTGGGTACTGCACAATTGACTTATAATATTGTGTAGTATTGAAGTCTAAAACAACAAACTGCCTTCTTGTTCCTCTGAGGGCCTCAAGGTGCTGATACCTGGTGTAGCAAAGGTCGAGAAAAGATGAGAGACCATGGTTTCTTGCAGGGGAGATGGAGGAGGTGAACGGGCTCCATCGGAGATGAAGAGACGAGAAGTCTCTAGAGAGAATCAGGGAGATAGAGAGAGACTAGAGAGACGAGTGTCAGGAGTGAATGAGGGAACGGGGGGGGGGG
>ML294423.1:81612-159045 GCA_005239495.1 Nicotiana undulata
GGGGGGGGGGGGGGGGGGGGGGGGTGGGGTAGTCTTTAGGTCTAATTTAGGTAAGAAAAAAAGGATTTAACAAGAATTGGGTCGGGTTGTATTGGGCCTGGGGTCTTTTGGGTTATTCAATTGGGTATTAAGTTGGTCAAATTGGGTAGGGATCAGATTTAATTGGGGCTAGATTATAAATAAAAAATGGCTAGCTGTTAAATACTCAATTAAAATTAATTAAAACTAAATGATAATTATAAAAATGAGATTGATGATTAATAAATTAAAATGATTAATCAGTAATTAAAAATATAAATGACTAATTATTAGATATCAATAGCATAAAACATATGGTTAGGCTATAATTGCAAAATTATTGCAATTATAGCCAAAAGTGCCAATTTGACCAACTTATGAAATAATTTGATCTTAATAAGACCAAAAATAATATATTAAGTCAAGAAATCATTTGTAGTGAAATTTATAATTAATTATCAGAGATAAAAATACTTGAAAAATTAGAAATAAATTAATAAAAATATGAGAAAATTATGGAAAAATATCAATTGTTATGAAACTTGATTTTGAAGGTATATATGCAGGTTTAAAAATAGTTTCAGGAAAAATTGGGTATCAACACTCTCACCCTTTGTTGGTTTTTCGTTTTCGCTTGTGCATGCCTAGGAGAGTTCGTTTTAATGAGGGAAACTCGCGCCTAGGGAAGTTGATACCCCAAAGCCCGTTACGGAGAAGAAAAGAAAGAAGGAATCACCAACTGAGTTCTCGAAGCCGAAGAAGGCTAAAGTTCAAAAGCCAAAGGTCGATTCAGCGGCCTTAACTTTGGAAGTGGCAGAGAGTCTTCTTGCTGAGGGAAAAGAGAAAGATGATTGTACGCTAGTACTTAGGGGAAGAGTAAGTGTGACTTCTTCGAAGCATGCTGAGCCGACGGCTGTTGAGCCGAAGGCTTCTGAACCAAAAGTTGTTGATGCTGCCCCACCTCGAGCTGAAGAAATTCTCGAGGGTGAGTCAAACGAAGTTCCTGAGCCGGCCAGCGGCCAAAACATGCCACGAGTCGAGGGCACCCGGTAGACGAACTCGGGGAGATCAACTCTGAAGCTCCCCGAAGACGAGACAAGCCCCCGATTGATCCGCCCGGGGCCATTAATGTAGATGATTCTCCATCGGGCCCGTCATTCTCTCCAAGGCTTATACAAGATGCCCAAAATATGGAAACTTCCGATGTGAGGGCGTCCCACGGAGAGAATGACGTGTTCAACGGATAATTTTCCGGGGTTGAGGAAGGCCCTTAACTTAACGCCTCGTTCGTTTTTTTAGGAAGCCGAGAAGCTCTATAAACATGTAATCTTTTTGCTCCAAAACCGTGCTTTGAGTTTTGGTTCTTGTTTTTCTGATTTCTTTCCTTTGTGTTTTTCGGCTGCACGACCTTCGAGCACGTTTGGAGACTGCACGACCTTCGAGCATTTTTGGAGACGATATCTCGAGAGCGGGCTGATCTCTCTAAGAAGGTAATATAGTTTTCGTATTTTTATTTTTGTGTTTGTTCAACTTTAGCATTTAATGCCTTAACTTGATTCTTGCAGCTTAAGCAGAAAGATGACTTGATGCAGGAGGGGCTTAGAGTCAGGGATACTGAGATCCTCGGGCTCAAGCGGCGCATGGATGAGGTAGCCTCTGAGAGAGATACTCTCCGAGAGAAGCTGACCTCGGCTGAGCATCAACTTCAAGATGCATGGGTAGAAAGAAGTAAGTGTATGGATGTCCATGTTGAATCGGTTTCCGCGCTATCCGTAGCAAAGTCTGAAGCCGACGCACTTATATCCTCGTACCGGAAAGATGTTGCTGCTGCAAATGCTCGAGCCAAGAAGATATCTGAAGAGGCTGAGCTCAAGCTGACTCGAGACCTCGACCATGCTTGATTGGGATCTTGGAGACAGGCTCTCGAGGAAGCACATGCAGGGGGCATCGATATTTTTGTTGAGATCGAAAGAGTGAAGTCTTTACAGGAAGAATTGGCGGCATTGCTTATTTCTGATGAGGCATCAACTAGTGGCTCAGAGAATGTCGAGGAAGATGAAGAAGAATTCCCTGAGGGGGAAGAAGTCGCTGATGACCAGGGGGCCGAGGGTCAAACCGTTGAAGGCCCTACTCCTTAAGGAACTCCATCCGGTCAAGTGACCTCGGCTGTAGATTAGGCTTCTATTTGTTTCTTTTTTGTGTAAGGGCTTCATGCGTGAGCTTTGTAAATATGTTTTGTGAACCCTTATTATATATGAACGAATCTTCGGTTTTTCGTCACTCCATGTATTTCCTTTGTTTTTTGGAATAAATTTTGATGCTTGTCGATAACCAATCAGATGTGCTGGACTTATAATATAAAACCCATAGGTTTTCGTGCTTGATGAATAATCAATAACAGGAAACCCCATGAGGTCTAATCATTGAGCTAAGCTTAAACTTCGGGGCCTTCGAGCCCGAGCTCGGATGAGGCCTTGAACACAGTGTGCACTGACCTTTAAGTTCTTTAGATATCGATACTTCGGTTTTAAAACATTGGCCTTAAGGCTTTTTAACCCATCCCTTAGGCTTTTTTCAATTTGGCCCTTAGGCTCGTTAGGTTGGCCCTGAAGCTCTTACATATTGGCCGTTAGGCTCTTTTTAGATTGGGTCGAATCGACCCCTAATATGGCTATAATTTTCCCCATTATGGCTAAAGACTTTTAACGTTTAGTTACGTCTTGGCATGTTTTGTGTTCGTCCGACTCTTCGACGGCTCGAATAGGAACATCGATTATAAGTCGATATGCGATGATAATTGAGTACCTCATGAGGTTTTCTCGAAGGATGATTTTTCGAAGCTTTTACATTGTTCGGAGCTGATATTATCGAAGCTCCTTTGCTTATGCCGAGGGTAGCCTGATTAACTGGGTTTTTTTTAAGTGTTTGAAGGCGAAAGTCCGACATCTCCGAGCCGCGTTATTTTTGTCATAGCCTTTTAATGTGATCGTAGTCTTTATGTTTGACCGTATCCTTTAGTCCCCGAGTGAGAAGACCTCGGCCTCTATATCGAGGGTATGCCTTTTTAGGGGGTCTTACAAGTTCGAATATATAGCCTTGGTCTTAATATCAGGTTGATGCCTTTTTAAGAGAATAAGTTTGAGTGTGCCTCGTTGAGGTCTTATAAACTTGATGTTGCCTCATTGAGGTCTTATGAGCTTGGTGTTGCCTCATTAAGGTCTTATGAGTTCGAGTCTTTGGTGACTAGATAAGCTGGCTGTCAATGACAATCCCCGAGTGTTCGGGCGTGTTTGGTCCTTGAGCCGTTCCACGTGAAAATAGTAAACTTCTTTAAGGCACAAAGAATTTTCATAAGTAAAGATGCTTCTTCGATTACTTGATACAAGAGTACATGTTTTTGCCATAGGGGACCCGACTGTTCTATGCGGACATGGTTCATTTGACCGTTTGGCCCGATACAATGTTCTCCTATCGAGGCCTTCCTTGGCATAACTTGATTTTTTTGAAAAAGTAACCTCCTAGGGTGATGCCACCCCAGTATTCGAGGTTGATTGAAAAGAGGCCTTGAATACTTGTTGAGTTTTCCTTAGGTAGCATATGGATGTTGCCACGTTAAAAACCTCGCTGGTAAAGCCCATTTGGTATAAAACCCGATCTAAGGGGAAAAAAGTGCAACACATGCTTTATAACCCATGGTCTTCGAGCTGAAGGGTGATCCAACTCCTCTCGATCGAACACCTACCATATGTTAGTATGAAATATAAATGAAAAGGGAGAAGGTTGTACCTTATCAATAATAGTGTTTGAGCATCGATATGTTCCAATTGCTTGGTAGTTGCTCGCCTTCCATGATGCCAAGTTTGTAGGACCCTTTGACTACTAATCCGAGGACGCGGTATGCTCCTTCCAATCTAGGGTCGAGCTTCCCTTCATTTGGTTCTCGGGTGTTGAGAGTCACTTTCCTTAGGACTAAGTCCCCGACTCTGAAGTATCGGAGGTTTGTTTTTGGGCGGCCATTCGGACCAGTGTGGCCTATTGCTTTTCATCTAGTAGCTTGAGGGCAATAGTCATGACCTCGTTGTTCGAGCCCTCGATGGCATGTTGAAATCTGGCGCTCGATTTCCCGACCTCGACATGTATCAAAGCGTCAGAACCCTTATACTAAAGAGAACGGGGTCTCTCCTGTGCTTGAATACGAAGTAGTTCGATATGCCCACAGTACCTCGGGCAACACTTCTCTCCATTTTCCCTTTGCATTTTCTAGCTTCTTCTTCAAGTTTTGAATGATGGACTTGTTCGTGGACTCGGCTTGACCATTTGCACTCGGGTTATAAGGAGTTGATAGGATTCTTTTGATTTTATGATCTTCGAGGAATTTCGTCACCTTGCTGCCAATGAACTGCTTCCCATTATCACATGTAATCTCGGAGGGGATCCCAAATCGGCATATGATGTGGTCCCAAATGAAGTCAATGACTTCTTTTTCTCTTATCTTCTCGAGGGCCTGTGTTTCCACCCATTTCGAGATGTAGTCAGTCATAAATAGAATAAACCTAGCTTTACCTGGCGCCGTTGGTAGGGGGCCGAAGATGTCCATCCCCCATTTCATGAACGGACACGGGGATAAGACTGAGTGTAGTTGTTTATCGGGTTGGTGAATCATTGGTGCAAATATTTGGCATTTCACATCTTCGAACGAATTCTTTGGTGTCCTTTTCCATGCTATCCCAATAGTAACCTGCTCTGATCACCTTTCAAACTAAAGAATCAGCACCGGAGTAGTTTCCACAAGTGCCTTCATGGATTTCTCGAAGCACATAGTCGATGTCCCCTGGTCCTAAACACACTGCCAAATTCCCATTGAAGGTTCTTCTATATAGTGTTCCATTCTCGTCGAGTGAAAATCGGGTTGAGTTGATATCGGCATGGCCTTCTTGAATCACCGATTTGGGGAGTATATCATCTTCTTCGACGGAGGATCCCAGGTTTGCGAGTGCATCGACCTCGCTGTTTTGTTCTCGAGGTATGTGGACCAGAGTTCACTATTTGAAGCGATGCAATGTCACTTGAAGCTTGTCTAAGTATCTATGCATCCTATCTTCTCGAACCTCAAAGCTCCCATTTACTTGATTCACTACTAGAAGGGAGTCACATTTTGCTTCAATTACTTCTGCTCCTAAGCCTTTGGCTAGCTCGAGACATGCAATCAAAGCCTCATACTCGTCCTCGTTGTTAGTCAATTTTGATGTTTATATGGATTGTATAATCATGCCGCCCGTAGGAGGTTTCAGAACTATGCTGAGCTCGGACCCTCTCACGTTTGAGGCACCGTCAGTGAAGAGGGTCCATACCCCCGACGATGTGCCCGTTTTTAGCAAGAGCTCTTTCTCTACATCGAGCATGAGGGCAAGCGTATAGTCGGACATGAAGTCCGCCAAAATTTGGGACTTGATAGCCGTTCAGGGTTGGTGCTCGATATTGTACCCCCCGAGTTCAATGGCCCATTTGGCCAATCAGCCCGATAATCTAGGCTTATGCAAGATGTTTCAAAGAGGGCATGTTGTTAAAACACATATACGATGGCTTACAAAATAAGGTCTCAATTTCCGAGATGCACTTATTAATGCAACAGCTAATTTTTCTAAGTGCGGATACCTGGTTTCTGCATCTCCTAGAGTCCGACTTACGTAATAGACAGGGAATTGCATAACTTGTTCTTCTCAAACCAACAAACCACGTACCGCTACCTCAAACACATCATAATACAAGTACATCATTTCGTCCTCCTTCGGGGTATGGAGAAGAGGCGGGCTCGTGAGATACTGCTTTAATTCTTCCAAGACATAATTGGCATTCTAGGGTCCATTCAAAGTTTTTTTTCTTCTTGAGTAGGGAGAAGAAGTGGTGGCTCTGATCTGATGACCTCGAGATGAATCGACCTAAGGCTACTATTTGCTGGTCAGCCGTTGTACCGGTTTCACGTTGTTTACCACGGTGATTTCCTTGATGGCCTTAATTTGGTCGGGATTTATCTCGATTCCCCGGTTCGACACCATGAAGCCCAAAAATTTGCCAATCCGACTCTGAAGGCGTAGTTTTCGGGGTTGAGCTTCATGTTGTACCTTATAAGGATATCAAATGTTTCCTGTAAATGAGTCAAATGGTCCTCTGCGTGCTGGGACTTAACTAGCATGTCATCAATGTAAACTTCCATAGACTTTCCTATTTGATGTTCGGACATCCTATTAACTAGGCGTTGATATGTGGCTCCCGCGTTTTTTAGCCCGAAGGGCATTACATTATAACAATATGTACCATACTTCGTGATGAACAAAGTTTTTTCCTGTTCTTCCAGGTTCATTAAGATTTTATTGTACCCGGAGTAGGCGTCGACAAATGTAAGGTTGTTGTGGATGACCGTGGCATAGATCAAGCGATCGATGGTGGGAAATGGGAATGAGTTCGGGGTTAATCCTGTTCCCAGGTATACCTTTCGATCTGGAAGATGCTCGATCAAAACGACCTGTTCAAGCTCTTCGACCGTCGACTTTTTTGCATCAGACTCTTAAGGGGCAATGAAGGCTCGAGGAGTGATGTAGTTTTCTTCATCATCCTCGATCAACTGCTCATAGACCGCTTGTCCTTCGGGGATCTTCTTGTATTTTGACTTCTCCGAAGTGGAAGGTGTCGATGTTACTGTCATGTCGTGCACTGTGAACATCTCCTTTGCTGCATTTTCCTTCCCATACACTATTTTTACACTATCCTTTGTTGGGAAATTCATCATTTGATGAAGAGTTGATGGCACTGCCCTCATGCTATGTATCCACGGCCTCCCAAGTAATTCATTTTACCTCATATCACTTTCGATGACTTGAAACTTGGTATCTTGAATTTTACCGGGCACGTTGAATGGGAGGATGATTTCCCCCCTCGTTGTCTCACTTGACATGTTGAATCCATTGAGGACTTGAGAGGCAGGTACGATCTGATTAAGTAGTCCGAGCTGCTCCACCACCATCGACCTGATTATATTGGACGAGCTACCTGGATCCACGATCACACATTTAATTTGAATTTTATTCAAAAGAAACGCAATCATCAATGCATCATTATGAGGCTGAGACAAGGCCTCAACATCTTCTTCACTAAATGTAAGAGCATCCTCGGGTAAATATATCTAGGTTCGCTTTTCTGTTGCGATGGATATTTTTGTTCATTTGAACACGGGTCTCTACGGGACTTCGACGCCTTTAATGATCATATGGATGATATGTTGCGGTTCCTCCTGTTCATTTTTCCTGTTCGCCTCTCTTTCTAGAAATTGATTCTTAGCTTGGTCGCAGAGGAATTCTCGAAGGTGCCCTTCGCTGATCAGTCGGGCTACCTCCTCTCGAAGATGTTTACAATCATCGATCTTATGATCGTGAGTGTCGTGGTACTTTCACGTTAAGTTGGCGTTCCTTTAGGAAGGATCTGACTGCACGGGCTTTGGCCACTTATTATCTCTTATCTTGCCTATGGATGATACGACGTCTGAGGCATTGATGTTGAAGTTATATTTCGGCAATCAGGGTGCCTCTATTGGTCTCGAATGCCTGCCAAACCCGGTATTGCTCATAAGTCCCCTGGAATTCCAGCCTCGATCCGTCCCTTGATCATTTCAAGGTATATCTCGTCTCGAAATGTTTCTCCGTTCTCTGACGTTTGTTTGATATCTCTCTTTACTCCGCCTTGGCTCTCTTTATTGATTTCTTGATTCCTTAGCAAATAGTCTGCTTGGATACACTGAACCCGAGGGGTCTCCCAGTTGGTCGTATTCGACCCTGATTTTGAATTGATACTTGTTGTGGACATCCGCCCAAGTTATAACGGGATACTCGATCAAATTTTGCTTCAGCTACTTCAAAAATATCGAGATTCGTTCATTCAAGCCCTGAGTGAAGGCTGGACTGCCCAGTCATCGGAGACTGGTGGTAATTCCATTCGCTCCATCTCAAAGCGAGATACGAACTCCCTTAGCATCTCATTATTTCTTTGTTTAATCTTGAAGATATCGGACTTTCTTGTGGCAACCTTAATGGCGCCAGCATGCGCCTTCACAAAAGAGTCTGCCAACATGGCAATCGAGTCTATTGAGTTCGGGGGCAGGTGATGATACCACATCATGGCCCCCTTCGACAACGTTTCTCCAAATTGCTTCAACAAAACGGATTCAATCTTGTCATCCTTTAAGTCATTCCATTTTACACCACAAGTATAAGCAGTAATATGCTCATTAGCATCCTGAACTTCTTCGGAATGGGCTTAGGAGCCGCACTCGATGGAAATGGTTTGTGTATGAACTTCTTCGAATCTACCCCCTTCAAAATCGGAGGTGCGCCCGGGATCTAATCGACCCTCGAGTCATAGGTTTACACTTTTTTGTCGTTGGCCTCTATCTTCTTTTCTCCTGACTCAATTCTTTTGGTGAGGTCCTCGAGCATTCTCATAATAGTGGGGCCTGTTCCTGACCCGTTATTGCTCAATCTTTCTGTTGCTTGTTCGAATGGGGAGCTGTTTCCGGTCCTGCTGTGCTCGAGGTATTTTGTTGACTTTGTAGCTGAGCAATAACCATTTAATATGCTTGTAACATCTCAAAAATTACTTGCAAGCTAACTTCTCTTTCCTCATGAGCTTGTGTTCCTTGCACGTCATGCTGGTCACCTCCACGCATGCTTTCGTCAGTATCAGTGTCTACGTCGATGTGCAAAGCATTGCGCGAGCCTACATCGACGGGAACTGGAGCTGGTGCTACCCCAAGATTTGGTGGTGGCACACCGGCTATTGAGGCAGATGCATTGTTTTCTCCATGGAGCTCAAGACCGTTGTTTCCATGTGAGTTTGTTGAGTAAGACATTTTTTGACCTGAAATCAAAAGATTCTTGGACAAGAAAAAGTGTGAAAAATAATTTGTGTTTTCAGAAAACTAGAACAAAAAAAACCATTATTATTTTTGGCCCCACGGTGGGCGCCAAACTGTTTACCTCGAAAATGGTATTAACAGTTCAGATTAATTTTGTGGTTTATTCTAATACTAGTTAATAATTTGAAAGTAATAAGTGAAAGTAAAGGCAATAAGGTAAGAAAACCATAGTTGTCACGAAGTAGGTGACCTCGAGCTCAGTAATAGCGGAGACCTCGAGGGTAGCCTTTGGCAGTTAATAATGAATAATAAATGAAGTACAATAAATGAAGAGCAATAAATGAAGAACAATGAAGTTGTAGGGCAAATTTGAGCACGTTAAGCGAGAAAAGCAGAGAATGTTCTATTGCGGTGAATATTCATGTGTGTTAGAAAATTATAGGGATCCCCTTTATATAGGAGGGGAGAATCCCAACATAGTACATGTCTAATTATGAAAAAGAAATGCTATAGGTATAGCTGTATAACGACTTAGTACGAACTTGTACTATCTCTTGCAGACTTTATCAGCTCTAACCACGTGTCCTTGGGAGTTTCCCGCCTTTCCATGACGACCATCGATTTTTATACTTGTTTACCTTGAAAACGGTAATGAAAATTATATTTGATTTTGTGGTTCTAAGAATATGTGATTTATTTTAATACTAGTTGTTAAGCAATAGATGCTAAGTGTAAGTAAGGAAAATAAGATATGCAAACCAAGTTGTTACTAGGTTGGGCCTCGAGCTTGCTAAAGTAGGACCCTGAGGTTCAATTAGAACACTGAGTGAGGGTGATCGATGAAGATACAACAATACTGGGTGCCTCGATGATGGCCCTCTATGATCAATAATGAGAAGTAAATGAAGAACAATTAATGAACACAATAAATGAAAAGAATTAAATCTATCGAGCAATCGGTGAGCACGTTTAGGTAAAAGAGCAAAGAATGTTCTTGTTGTATTGAATATCCTTTATTACAAAATGACAAGGGTCCACTTTATTTAGGAGAGGGGAATCCCAATATAGTACATGTCTAATTATGATAAGTTAATGCTATTGGTACAACTATTTAATGACTTAGTACGGATCCGTACTATTCTTGAAGACTTGGTCAGCTCTAGTAACGTGCCCTTGGGAATTTCCCGTCTCTCCATGACGGTCTTCGAGTTTTACCGTACCTTGACATATATCAAACCTTCTATATGGATTCTCGAGGAATGTACCTCAGAGTCGATCCCTCAATTCTGCTCTGATCCTATCGAGACCAGGTTTAGAGCCCCGTAGAAACCTCAAAATCGGCCTTCCCCGGCTTTGACCGCATACAAATAGTCCCCGCGTTCCTTGGAATGAAAAGATAAGGAACGATTTGAATTTTCCAACCCATCAATGCCTCCATCATTACGTCAGTTATGTCAATTAAGCGATTGATGTGACAAAGAGATGATCAAGAGTCACGTTCACACAACCTTAAAAGCCTCGAATTGATCACAGTGGTTAACTGTCCCTTGGTTTTCCCTAACGTATGCGACTAGCCCCTATAAATACTCCTTAATTTGCCCCCAATTTTCACCACATCTTCAAACCTTCAAAAGCTTTTCTCACCTCTTTCTCGCGTTCTTCCCCCAATTAGTTCTTCTTTTTCCCCTGAAATCATTCGGCATGAATGGCGAAGACTCCTAAATATGTTCCTCAGGATGACAAAAATTCTTCATCTTCACGCTCGTCTAAGGGAAAGGAAACAGTACCTCCTCGTCTCAAAGAACGCATCCCCGGACCCTATGAAACATCCTCCAACTTCAAGGTTGACAAACCTTCTCCGAAACCGGGGTGGTGCAAACCCATGTCCCGATATGTCAGCTTGCAAGCCGACATCGAGAAACTAAAAATTGATTGCCGTTGGGGAGAGGCGGTGCAGGTGGAGATTCCTTCTCAGGAGGAAGATATAACTACTCATAAAGGCTACTTCCTTAGTGTATACACCTGTCTATTTACTCTAGGCCCGGTGGGTCCATCCTCGCGATTAATAGATCCTGTGGTCCTCGATTTTTGTGGACAGTATCGAATGACACTCGGCCAAATCCATCCATCATTTTGGCGTGTTTATATGATTAGGCACTTTGCAAACATGGTCGAAGGAATGCCTTTTACCCTCGACCATATGATATGAATGTACAGTCCCTGACTTTATCGGTGGGGGGGAGGGGGAGGGTCTGATTAAGATCCAACGTCGGGCCTGGAAGGTTCTATTTGCTTGCACTAACGAAGTTAGGGATAGAGGGTGGATGAGCCTCTTTGTCCGAGTCAGGACTCAGATCTGATTCTTGTGGAGAGGATGTGATTCCCTAAGGAATGGAATATGAAACGTAAGTGAATATGTTAATTGAGCATTCTTTCTTTCATTCGAATAAACTTCCCCACAAACTAACTTCCTTCGATGATACAGTTGTCGTGTGGTATCCCGACGCGGTTAAGGATCTCTCAGGCTGGGTTGACCAGATCGACTCGACCTGCCCGTATGTCGAGCGCGTATGGCACGACCTGGCCAAGGATCGATGGGAAGCTAAAAATCATGGTGAGTCTTTACTTCTAACGTACGAGTATTTAGAGGAGATATTCCCCGAACGCATCCTCATTTCTTGTGTTCATGTTTTGTTTTTATGCAGATCTAGGAGAGGCCTCTATGATGAGAGAAGCACCATCTGTGGAAGAAGATACCCCAAAACCCAACAAGGAGAAGAAGGAAATCGTCGACCGAGTCCTCGAAGACAAAGAAGGCTAAAGTGGAGAAACCTAAGGCCGATTCAGCGGCCTAAACTCCAGAAGTATCAAAGAGCCCCCAAGATGGAGGTGAAGTGAAAAATGACACCCAGATAGCATTCGTACAAAGTGGAATCATGATTGCTTTGCATCTGGTTGAGTCGGTGGTTGTTGACCCCGAGGCTTCTAAATAAGAGGTTGTTGTCGTTTTTGTCCCACCCTAGGCCGAAGAGGCTCTTTTGGGTGGGTCGGACGATGTCCCCGAGCCGGTTGACGGCCAAAATATTCCCCGAGCTGGGGAGCACTCGGTAGTTGAGCTTGAGGAGCCTAGTTCTGAAGCTCCCCGGAGGCAAGAGAAAGCACCAGTTGATCCAGTCGGGGTTATTGAAGTAAGGGTTTCCCCACCAGGCCTGACATTATCTCCGAGGGAGATACGGGATGCCCATAAAATAGAGTCTTCCGATGTTGGGGCGTCTTTGGAGAGAAAGACTTGTTTGGAGGACTCTTCACTGTGGTCGAGGTGAACCCCGAACTTAATGCCTCCCTCATTTTCGAGGAAGCCGAGAGGCTTTTCAAACAGGTAATTTTTTGTCGATTGTGCTACAAGCTTTGATCCTAATTTTTCTGACGTTCCTTCTTTTATGCTTTCAGGCCATAGTGCTTTATAATCAGGCTTCAACCAAATTTCAAGGTGAGTTGTCCCATTACGAGGGGGATTGTAGGAGGTTCTCATCGGAGGCGGACGAGCTCAGGGCTCTCTTTGCCAAAAAGGAGGAAGAAATGCTTGACCTCCGAGCTCGTTCAGAAACGGTATCTCAAGAACGGGCCAATCTTCATGAGCATGTAACATAGTCTTCGTGTGTTTTTGTTTTGGTGTTTGTCTGATCTCAGCACTTAACAACTTTGGATCGATCTTTGTAGCTTAAGGAGAAAGCTTCCCTGATGCTGGAGGGGTTCAGAGCCAAGGATGCTGAGATCCTTTGACGTAAGCAGCATGTTAATGAGATGGTCTCAGAGAGGGATACCCTCCATGGGAAGTTGACCACGATTGAGCATCATCTTCAGGATGCAAGGTCGGAGAGTAGTAAGTATAAGGATCTTCATGCTGAATCGGTCGCCGAGCTATCTGCAGCCAGGGCTGAAGCCGATGCGCTCATATCCTCGTACAAAGAGGATGCTCTTGCTGCAAATGCTCAAGCTAGGAAGGTATCTGAGGAGGCCGAGTCAGAACTGACCCGAGCCCTGGAGCATGCCCAATTAAAGTCTCGGAGGCAGGCTCTCCAGGAGGTGCATGCAGGGGGCATCAATTTGTCTGCTGAGATTGAGAGGATGAAGGCCCTAGAAGAAGAATCGACAACTCTGCTTTCTTTCGATGATGGTTCAGCCAGTGATTCGGCCAGCGAATCGGAGGGCGACAGAGATGAAAATGAAGTCCCCGAGGGGTAAGAGGTTGTTGAACCTCTAGGGGTCGAGGGTCAAGCCGTTTAAGGCACAACCTCCGAGGGGGACGTTGAAGGCGCAACCCCGATGGTAGATTAAGCTTTTTATTTGTTTTCTTCTTTGTGCAAGGGCTTCGATCTTGAGCTTTGTAAGCATGCTTTGCGAACCCTTATTATATATAAAAGGCCCTTTGTTTTTCATCACTTCTCGCTTTTCTTAGAATATACTTTGATGGTTGTTGATAATTGTTCCGAAATGTTGTACTTCAAAATAAACATTTATGCTTTTTCTCTTGACGAGAAGTTGATAATAGTTGATCGTTCAGGGCTCAGTCCTCGAGTCAAGTTTTGACTCGAGCTCATCGACCCTTAGGTTTTTAAATCGGCCCTGAGGCTCTTTAGGCTGCCCTTGGCCTCTTATGCATTGTCCCTTAGGCTCTTTAGGCTGGCCCTTGGGCACTTACGTATTGGCCCTTAGGCTCATTATGCTGGCCCTTGGGCTCTTACGCATTGGCCCTTAGGCTCTTTTTTAGATTGGGTCGATGCGACCTCTGATATGGCTATAGTTTCCCCTCATTTTGGCTAAAGACTTTTGAAGTTTTTTTGTTCGTCCGAATCTTTAATGGATCGATAATAACCTCGATTACGAATCGATATGTGATGATAAATGAGGACCTCGGGAGGTTGCTCGAAGGTTGAGTTTTCAATTTTCATTGAGGCCTGATTTTTTCAAAGCCCTTTCGTTGTTCGGAGTTGATATTATCGAAGCTCCTTGTTTATGCTGAGGGTAGCCTGGTTAACCGGTTCTTTTCGATGTATTTTCGAAGTAATTGAATGCCTGTAGTTTTATAGCGGCAGTCGAACGTCTCCTAACCACGTTAATTCGGCCATTGCCTTTTGATATGACCGTAGTCTTTATGTCCGTCCGTAACCTTTAGTCCTCAGGTAATGTAGTCTCGGCGTCCATATCGATGGTATGCCTTTTTAGCTGTCTTACAAGTTCGAATATATAGTCTTGACTTTAATATCTGGGTTATGCTCTTTCTAAGGGTCTTACAAATTTGGGCATGGCTCGCTGAGGTCTTATAGATTCGATGTTGCCTCATTGAGGGCTTATGAATTTTAGTTGCCTTATCTAGGTCTTATACATTTTGTGTTACCTTATTGAGGGCTTATGAATTCGGTGTTGCCTCATTGAGGGCTTATGAATTCGGTGTTGCCTCATTAGGGGCTTATACATTTGATGTCGCCTTGTTGAGGGCTTATACATTTGAACATGCCTCGTGGAGGTCTTATAGACTCGAGCTTTGGTGGCCCGATGATATGGTTGCCGATGACAGTCCCCGAGTGCTCGAAGGTTTCTGGTCCTCAAGTCATTCCTCGTGAAAGCAGTAAACTTCTTTAATGTATAAAGTGTTGGGCAAAGAGTCTTCTTCGATTACTTGATATATGTGTACATATTTCTACCTTTGGAGGCTTGATTGTTCTACATGGACACGGTTCATTTGACCTTTTGACCCAATACAATATTATCCTATCGAGACCCTTTTGGCATAATTTGATTCCTTCTAGGAGATACCCTCCAAGGGTGATGCCCCCCTATATTCGAGGTTGATTGAGAAGAAGCCTTGAATACTTGTTGAGTTCTCCTTAGGTAGCATATGGATGTTTCCTCGTTAAAAACCTTACCGAAAAAATCCTTTTGGGATAAAACCCGATCGAAGGAAAAAAGTGAAACGCATGCTTTGAAACCCAAGGCCTTCGAGTCGAAGGATGCTTCGGTGTCTTTCATCGGACAATTGTAAAACATTTGTGTGAATAACGAAATGAAAAAGTGAGAATGTTATACCTTAGCAATAACAGCGTTTGAGCATCAATATGTTCCAATTTCTTGGAAGTTGCTTGCCTTCCATGGTGCCGAGTTTGTAGGACCATTTGCCTACTACCTCGAGGATGCGGTACAGTCCTTTCCAGCTCGGGCCTAGTTTCCCTCCATTTGGGTTTTGTGTATTGAGGGTGACTTTCCTTAAAACTAAGTCCCCGACTCCGAAGTGTTAGAGGTTTGTTCTCCGGTTATAGTATCTTTCGATCCTTTGTTTTTGGGCGGCCATTCGAACAAATGAAGCCTCCCGCTTTTCGTTTAACAGTTTGAGGGTTGTAGTCATGGCCTCGTTGTTCGACTCCCCGGTGGAATGTCAAAATCTGGCGCTTGGCTCCCCGACCTCGACCGGTACCAAATCCTCGGACCCATATACCAAAGCGAACGGTGTCTCTCCAGTGCTTATCTTCGGAGTTGTTCGATATGACCATATTACTTCGGGAAACACCTCTTTCCATTTTCCCTTCGCATTTTCCAAACTCGTTTTCATGTTTGGAATGAGGGTTTTGTTCGTGGACTCAGCCTTTCCATTTGCGCATGGGTGGTAGGGTGTTGACAAGATTCTGTTGATTTTGTGACCTTCGAGGAACTCCGTCACCTTGTTGCCGATGAACTGCTTCCCATCGTCACATGTAATCTTGGAGGGGACCCCGAATCGGCATATGATGTGGTCCTAGATGAAGTTAATGACTTCTTTCTCTCTTATCTTCTGGAAAGCCTGCGCTTTCACCCATTTTGAGAAGTAGTCAGACATAAACAGAATAAATCTAGCTTTACCCGACGTCATTGGTAGGGGTCTGATGATGTCCATCCCTCATTTCATGAACGACCATGGTGATAAGACTCAATGTAGTTGTTCACCGGGTTGGTGAATCATTGGCGCAAACCTTTGGCATTTATCACACCTTCGAACGACATCTTTGGTGTCCTTCTCCAGGGTGTCAAAATAGTAGCTTGCTCTGACCACCTTTCGAACTAAAGAATCGGCACCAGAATTATTTCCACAAGATTCCCTCGTGGATTTCTCGAAGCACATACTCAGTATCCCCTGGCCCCAAGCACACTGCTAGGGGTCCGTCGGAGGTCCTTCTGTATAAAGTTCTATCTTTGTCGAGTGAAAATTGAGCTGCTTCGGTTCGAAGGGCGCTAGATTCTTTCGGGTCCGTGTGCAGCTTCCCACTCATTAAATAGTAGATGTATTTGTTCCTTCAATCCCACGTTAGACTCGTGGAGTTGATATCGGCATGGCCTTTTTCAATCTCCAACTTGGATATTTGTACAACAGCCCTGAGATGTATGTTCTCTTCTTCGATGGATGATCCTAGGTTTGTGAGTGCATCAACCTCGATAATTTGCTCTCGAGGTATGTGGACTAGGGTCTATTCATTGAAGCGATGCAATGTGACTTGAAGTTTTTCTATGTATCTTTGTATCATGTCTTCTCGAACCTCAAAGCTCCCATTCACCTGGTTTACTACCAAAAGGGAATCACATTTTGCTTCGATGACTTCTGCTCCTAGGCCTTTTGCCAGCTCGAGGCCTGCAATCATAGCCTCATACTCGGCTTCGTTGTTAGTCAACTTTGCAGTTTTTATAGAATGTCTAATCATGCCGCCCGTAGGTGGTTTCAGAACTATGCCGAGCCCGAACATTTTCACGTTCGAGGCACCGTCAGTGAATAGGTTCCATATCCCTGATAATGTGCTCGTTTTTAGTAAGAGTTCTTTCTCTACCTCGGGCACAAGGGCGGGTGTACAGTCGGCCACGAAGTCCGCCAAAATTTAGGACTTGACAGATGTTCAGGGTTGATACTCGATATCATACCCTCTGAGTTCAATAGCACACTTGGCCAATCGGACCGATAACTCGGGCTTATGCAATATGTTCCGAAGTATATGTTGTTAAAACACATATACGATGACATTGGATATAAGGTTTCAATTTTCGAGATGCACTTATCAATGCAAGAGCTAATTTTTCTAAATGTGGATACCTAGTTTTAGCATCTCTAGGGTCTGACTTACGTAGTAGACAGGGAATTGCGTACCTTGTTCTTTTCGAGCCAACATGCCACTTACCGCTACCTCAAACACGGCTAAGTACAAGTATAGTGATTCGTCCTCCTTCGGGGTATGGAGTAAATGTGGGTTTGAGACATACAACTTTAATTCCTCTAAAGCATGTTGGCACTCCAGCGTCCACTCGAAGCTATTTTTCTTCTTGAGCAGGGAGAAAAGTGATAGCTCCGATCTGATGACCTCGAGAAAAATCAGCCTAAAGCCGTTATCCGCTTGGTCAGCCGTTGTACAACCTTCACATTGTTTACCACCGTAATGTATATGATGGCCTTGATTTTGTCGGGGTTGATTTCGATCCCCCTGTTCGACATCATGAATCCTAAAACCTTGCCCAAACCTACCCCGAAGGCACATTTCTCGGGGTTGAGCTTCATGTTGTAGCTTCTAAGGATGTCGAATGTTTCCTGCAAATGAGTCAAATGGTCCTCTGCTCGCAGGGACATAACTAGCATGTCGTCAATGTAAACTTCCATGAATTTGCCTATTTGATGTTCGGACATCTTATTAACTAGGCGTTGGTACATGGCTCCTGCATTTTTTAGCCTGAAGGGCATTACATTATAGCAGTATGTGTCATACTTCATGATGAACGATTTTTTTTCCCTATCCTCGGGGTTCATTTGAATTTGATTATACCCGGAGTAGGCGTCGAGAAAAGTGAGGGTCTCGTGCTAGCCGTGGCATCGATCAAGCGATCGATGTTGGGTAACGGGAATGAATCCTTAGGGCATGCTTTGTTTAAGTCTTTATAATCCATGCACATTCTTAATTTATCCCCCATTTCGGGGACTACTATTGCATTGGACAACAATTCGAGATATTTTACTTCCCTAATGGACCCTATTTTGAGGAGTTTTGTAACATCATCCCTGATGAATGCATGTTTTACCTCGGACTGAGGTATTCTTTTCTTCTTTATAGGTTTGAATCTGGGGTTGACGCTTAGTCGATGGGTGGTTATTTCCGGCGAGATCCCTGTCATGTCTAAATGGGACCAAGCAAAGAAATCGATGTTGTTAATAAGAAATTGAATGAGTTTTTTCCTGAGTTCGGGGGTTAATGTCGTTCCCAAGTATACCTTTCGATCTAAGAGATGTTTGATCAGAATGACCTGTTTCAGCTCTTCGGCTGTTTATTTTGTTACGTCCAATTCTTTGGGGGCAACGAAGGTTCGAGGTGTGAGGAAGTCCTCTTCATCATCCTCGGGGACTTGCTCGTTTTGTGGCTTCTCCGAGTTTGATGGTATCGATGTGGGTGTCATGTGATGTACCGCCAACATCTCATTCTCCGCATGCTGCTCTCCGTACACTGTCTTTCGTTGGGTATTTAGTCATTTGATGAAGAGGTTACGGTACTGCCCTCATGTTGTGTATCCATGACCTTCCGAGCAAGGCATTGTATCTCATGTCACCTTCGATGACATGGAACTTGGTGTCTTCAACTGTACTGGACGCATTGACCGGAAGGATGATTTCCCTCTTCATTGGTTCACTTGCCATGTTGAATCCTTTGATAACTCGCAAAGTGGGTGGGACTTGATCGAGCAGTCTGAGCTGCTCCACAAACTTCGACCTGATTATGTTGGACGAGGTATCCACAAGCAAACGCTTAATTTGAATGTTATTCAAGAGAAAAGAAATTACCAGTGCCTTATTATGCGGTTGAGACAAGGCCTCGATGTCTTCTTCTATGAATGCAATAGTGTCCTTGCGTATACAACTCCGAGTCTGCTTTGCTGTTTCCATGGGCACTTTGGCTCGTTTAAACATGGGTTCAAGTGGGATGTCGGTTCCTCCAATGATCATGTGACTGATGTGCTGAGGTTCTCCTGGTTCATTTTTTGTGTTCAACTCTCTTTCTCGAAAGTGGTTGTTGGATCGATTGCTGTGGAATTCTCGAGGTGCCTTTTGTTGATCAGTTGGTCCACCTCCTCCTGAAGCTGCCTACAATCCTCGGTCATATGGCCGTGAATGACGTGGTATTCGCAAATCAAGCTGGGGAACCTTTGGGAAGGATCCGACATTGCGGGTTTTGGCCATCTGGTATCCCTAATCTTACCTATAGCTGATGCGATGTTCGAGACATCGATATTGAAGTTGTATTCCGACAATCGGGGTGCCTCTGTTGGCCTCAACTTCCTGTCAAACCCAGTCTCTCGCATGAGTCCCCGGGAACTTTGGCCTCAATCTACTCCCCGATTATTTCGAGGTATATTACGCCTCGAAGTGTCTCTTTGATCTTTGACGTATTGCCGGTACCTTTCTTTGCCTGATCTTGACTCCCTTTCCGTAGACTTTGATTACTTTGCTAGGATCCCGTTTGGATATACCGAGCCAGAGGGGGCTCCAATTGGTCATCCTTGACCATGATCTTCGACTGATATCTGTTGTGCACATCCGCCCAAGTTATGGCGGGATACTCAACCAAATTCTGTTTCAACTGCTTCGAAGCTATCGAGTTTCGTTCATTCAAGAGCTAAGTGAAGGCCTGCACTTCCCAGCATCGGATACCGGTGGTAATTCCATTCGCTCAATCTGAAAGCGAGACACAAATTCCCTGAGCATCTCGATCTCTCTCTGTTTGATTTTTAAGACGTCGGATTTCCTCATAGCGACCGTGATGGCACCAACATGTGCCTTTACAAAAGAGTCTGCCAGCATGGAAAATGAATCCATTGAGTTCGCGGGTAGGTTGTGATGCCACATCATGTGCGATTTGATAGTGTTTCTACAAACTTTTTCAACAAGACAGATTCAATCTCGTCATCTTTTAGGTCATTTCCTTTTACAGCACAAGTGTAAGTAGTGATGTGCTCATTGGGGTCCGTGGTCCCGTTGTACTTCTGAATATCGGGCATTCTAAGTTTTTTCAGGATGGGCTTGGAAGCCGCACTTGACGGGAATTGTTTATGTACGAACTTTTTTGAATTTACACCCTTCAGAGTCGGAGGTGCGCCTGGGATTTGGTCGACCCTTGAGTTATAGGTGTCTACCCTTTTGTCATTAGCTTCTATCTTATTTTCTCCTGGTTCAATCATTTTAGTTAGGTCCTCGAGTATCTTCATTATGGCGGGGTCTGGTGCTGACCCGTTATCACTACATGTTTCCGGTGCCTGCTCGACTCAAGTAGCCGTTACCGTTGCTGCTATGCTCGGAGTTTTCTGTTGACTCTGCAGCTGAGCAATAACTACCTATTGTGCTTGTAGCATCTCAAAAATTACATGAAGTCTAACTTCTCTTTCCTCCTGAGCTGGAGTTTTCTGCGCTTCATGTTGGCTTTCCCGGCATACACTTCTGTCGGTATGAGAGCTTATATCGACTTGTTGGGCGTTATGTGAGACCACATCCACGGGAATTGGTGCTGGAGCCACCCCAGGGTTTTGCAGTGGTACACCGGTGCCTGAAACAGCTACACCGTTCTCTTCATGATCCTCATGACCATTGTTTTTGTGTGCATTCAATGAGTTAGACTTTTTTTCACCTGAAATCTAAGATTCTTGGACAAGAAAAAGTGTCAAGAGTAACTTGTGTTTTCTGTAAACTAGCACTAAAACAATCAATATTATTTTTAGCCCGACAGTGGGCGCCAAACTGTTTACCTTAAAAATGGTAATGACAATTGTATTTGATTTTGTGGTTATAAAAATACGTGATTTATTTTAATGCTAGTTGTTAGGCAATAGATGCTAAGTCTAAGTAAGGAAAATAAGATATGCAAACCAAGTTGTTACTAGGCTGGGCCTCGAACTTGCTGAAGCAGGACCCCGAGGTTCAATTATAACACTGAGTGAGGGTGATCGATGAAGATACAACAATACTAGGGGGCCTCGAGGATGGCCCTCTATGATCAATAATGAGCAATAAATGAAAAACAATTAACGAACACAATAAATGGAAAGTAATAAATCTATAAAGAAATCGGTGAGCACGTTTAGGTAAAAGAGCATATAATGTTCTTGTTGTATTGAATATCCTTTAGTAAAAACTAACAAGGGTCCCCTTTATATAGGAGAGGGTAATTCCAAAATAGTACATGTGTAATTATAACAAGATAATGCTACTGGTACAACTATTTAATGACTTAGTACGGATCCGTACTATTCTTGCAGACTTGGTCAACTCTACTCACGGGCCCTTGGGAATTTCCCATCTTTCCATGACAGTCTTCGAGTTTTACCCTACCTCGAGGTATACCGAACCTTCGATACCGGTTCTCGAGGAATGTACCTCGGAGTCGATCCTCCGATTCTGCTTCGATCCTATCGAGACCGGGTTTGGAGCCCCGTAGAAACCTCGAAATCGGCCTTCCCCGGTTTTGACAGCATACAATACTGCCTCGAGGTATGCAGTGATGATCCTTCGATATACTCTCTCGAGGGATGCACCTCGAGGTCGAACTTCAGACTCTGCTTCGAGTTTACCGAGACCGGACTTGAAATGCCATAGAGGCCCTAAAATCGAACTTCCCCGATTTTGACCGTACACAATAGTCTTCGGTTCCCCGCGGTGACTTGAAATAGATCATTGACCATAATCAGGATTTCTGTAACGACCCGATTGGTCATTTTGAGAGTTAGCGCCCCGATCCCCTAATAAATGCTTCTCCCATGCCATATTATGTTAATGGAACTTGTCGGAGCATTGAGCGGTGAAATTCGGAGTGATTTTGGTCATATAGTCCTTTAAGGTGAATTTTAACCTTAGAAATTGGGTCGTAGCTAGAGCTGTGTGAGGAAGGATATGGAACAGAATTTCGTCGACTCTGTTAGCTCCGTTGAGTGATTTCGGGGTTAGGAGCATGTTCGGAATGTGTGTTCGAGGTCGGGAGTAGATTTAGGCTTGAATTGGCGAAAGTTAGAATTTCGGCGATTTCGGCCGACAGGTGAGATTTTGATATCGGACTCGGAATGGAATTCCGAAAGCGTCAGTAGGTCTGGAATGTCATTTATGACTTGTGTGCAAAATTTGAGGTCATTCGGACGAGTTGACGTGCTTCGGCGTCGAATGTGAATTCTTGAAAATTCCTAAGTTCTTAGGCTTGAATCTATGCATAATTGATGATTTCGATGTTATGGGATGTGTTTTTAAGGCCTGACCAGGTTTGAATAAGGTATTCGGTTCAGTTGGTAAGTTTGGTTGAGGTCCCGGGGACCTCGGGGTTGTTTCGGATACTTAACGGCAGAGTTGGAAACTTAACGAACTTGCTGAACCAAGCTTTCTTCTGGTGTTTCGCACCTGCGAAGGTTTTTCTGCAGGTGCGGACACGCAGGTGCGTCCTGCCTGGTCGCAGGCGCATTTGTTGAGTGGGGTGGCCAGAGGTCGCAGGTGCGACCTGGGTTCCGCAGGCGCGGGACCGCAGGTGCGGCCCCAGGCGATTTTAAGTGATTCCCGCACCTGCGATAGAATTTTCTGCAGGTGTGGCACCGCAGGTGCGGTTAAAGGGACCGCAGGTGCGAGATCCCTGTGTTGTTTATTTCAAAATCCGAGGATTTGAAATTCATAAGTCTAAAAATCGTGTGAGAGCTTGGGAATTGGCGATTTTCAGTGGGTTTTGAAGAGAAGGATCATAGGTAACATTTTCTAATCCTAATTCATTGTTAGACCATTAACCCACATCGTTTTCCTTAATCTAATTAACAAAAATGGGTGAAAACCCATGGAAACTTGATGAAACTCCCCCCAACAAAAAATCTGAGACTTTAGGGAGTTTGACATCGGATTTTGATGATTCTTGTCCGAGTGAGTTCGTGAGTGAAATGGGTGTCCGGAAAAATATAACTTTACCCGATTCCGAGACGTGGGCCCGAGGGGTGTTTTGGTCAAAATTTCTAATTTCGCGTATTAGCTTCGAATTAATTAGTTATTGTGATTTCTTGAAATGATATTTAACTTATGCAATCGAATTGAATAGATTTGGGCCACCCGGAGTTGGATACTCGTGGCAAGTTATTGGTTGATTAGCATCGTCGAGGTAAGTGGCTTGCCTAATTCTGTGTTGGGGAATTTCCCTTAGGCATTTATAACTGATTTTTGATATAAAACTCCCGTGTGCGTAAGGTGACGAGTACGTGCACGGGATATTTTCCCCAATTCCATTGTTTTCTTCTATGACATACTTCATCTTCAATTCCAATTATTCCCGTTATTGGTAACTGAGTAGTGACTTAAGATTTTATCAAGTCAAACAATTTTACCTGGTTTTCCACTCGTTACTATTACTTGAAACTGGTTTAAGTACTTTACTCTATATTTTGCCAACTGTTTTTTCTAAACTTTTGAATTACGTTATGTCTGAAATACGCCTCGCATTACATTGGGACTGCGGGCTATGACCTGAGACTTTCCCTTGCATTATATTGCATATTTACACTGGGACTGCAGGCTATGACCTGAGACTTTCCCTCGCATTGTATTGCATATTTACACTGGGACTGCGGGCTATGACCTGAGACTTTCCCTTGCATTGTACTGCATATTTACATTGGGACTGCGGGCTGAGACCTGAGACTTTCCCCTACATTGCATCACATATTTACATTGGGACTGCGGGCCGAGACCTGGCACTTTCCCTTGTATTGCATTGCATATTTACATTGGGACTGCGGGCTGAGACCTGAGACTTTCCCCTTCATTGCATTGCACGACTATCTACTGATTTATATGCTGTGCAGAACTGAGATTTAATACATTCGTTCTTTCTGGTTCACTTTACTTCCCGTTAATTATTACTGCTTTACTTAACTGTTAATTATATATTTATTTATTTTGCAAACTCAGTAGAGCCGCAACCTGACCTCGTCACTACTTGACTGGGGTTAGGCTTGGCACTTACTGGGTACCGAATGTGGAGTACTCACACCCTTCTGCACATGTTTTTCCCATGTGCAGATCCAGGTACCAGCGCACTGTTCCGGAGTCAGTAGAGTAGCAAACCTTTGGGAGACTTTGAGGTATTTCTGCAGCGTCCGCAGAGCTTCCGAGTCCCCCTCCTATCTTAGCATAGTTATAGTTCGTATATGAGACTACACTTCCAATTCCAGTTTTGTACATTGAGCCATAGAGTTTAGCTTGTGATGTTGTAGATATTCCGGGTCTGGGGCGAAGTAAGCTGTAAATGCCGAGCGGCATTGAGTATTAGTATTGTTTTATGTTATTTTTCCTCTGTTTTGCCTCGTGTACTCCTAATTCACTTGAATGTTAAGGCTTACCTAGTCGTCTAGACTAGGTTCCGTCACGAATCGTTCGGAAGGAAAATTGGGTGGTGACAACTTCATCGATCTCAACTGGATGAACTTGGGCTGCAGCGTCGACTATGAACATAATCAGGACTTGCCCTCTCTCTTCCATAAGGACCGCGAGACCAGTCTCGCTCATTTCTATCCACTACGAGACCTATCATGGGTTCTGTTAGGGCTGTACCTATTCCACCAATCATCCTCATCTGTAATAGCATACATTCCAGAATAGTAGCCCATTCCATCAGTTTACTGCATTTAAACAAAAGAACATAATGAAACAGAGATTGCATGTCAAATTAATGCAGTGCTGATTTTCTTTTAACGAAGAAAGTAAGGTGTGCCAGATTAGGAAAACTTTGAAATGGATTGTCAAATAACCAATTTGCAACAATATATTATTTTAACCAGTTAAGGTAACGAATTTGCAACAATATACGAAAGCACGTACCTCATATTTTGTGATTTGCTATAAAATAATAAAGAAGAATATTGCAAAGAAAGAGAGAAGATTCTTATTGTAGTGAGATGAATTACAATGGAATATGATCCCTCTATTTATAGGGAAAGAGTGACTTAGTCACCAAGTAAAATCCCTAAAATCTCTCTAAAATATAGACATTTACCTTAAATAATACTCAATTTATAACTTCCCCTTGACTGTCTATTCAACGGATAATGTGACTCGTTAAAATCTTCACTAAAATAAAATCCAGTGGAAAAAAAATACTAGAGAAGGAAAAAGAGTACACATGTTTAGAAATACGCATTTTGGTTGTCTCGTTAAAAACCTTGCAAGAAAAACCCATTGAGACAAAATCTTTTAAGAGAAAAAGAGTACAATGCATATTAACTCCCCCTGATGAGAGCATCAATTCACATCCTTGAGCCTTCGCATCCCAATCTTGTATACTAATTTCTTGAAGGTTGACGTCGGTAGAGATTTTGTGAACAAATCAGTCATATTATCTCATAAACGAATTTGTTGCACATTGATATCATCATTCTTTTGAAGATCATGTGTGAAAAATAACTTTGGTGAAATGTGCTTTGTCATATCTCCTTTTACGAATCCTCCCTTAAACTGGATTATGTATGATGCATTGTCTTCATACAAAATCGTTGGTACTTTGTCACACTTCAAACCACATTTGTCTCGTATAAAATGTATCATAGACCTCAACCACAAACATTCTCAACTTGCTTCATGAATAGCAATTATCTCAGTATGACTAGATGAAGTAGCTACGATTGATTGCTTAGTCGATCTTCAAGATATGGCAGTGCCTCCAGATGTAAACACGTAGCCTATTTGAGATCGAGCCTTGTGTGGGTCAGATAAATACCCAGCGTCGGCATAACCAACAAGATCGAGATTGTAATTATTGCCATAAAATAAGCCAATATCAGTAGTCCCTCTTAGATACCTCAATATGTGTTTGATTTCATTCCAATGTCTCATTTTAGGGGCAAAGTTATATCCTGGTAAGACATTAACTGAAAAAGTTATGCCAAGCCTTGTAGTGTTAGCGAGATACATTAGTGCACCAATTGCACTAAGATATGGTACTTCATGACTAAGTAGCTCTTCATTCTTTTCTTGAGGTCGAAATGGATCTTTGTTCACATCAAGTGACCGAACAACCATCAGAGTACTTAATAGATGTGCTCCATCCATGTAAAACTGTTTCAATACCTTTTTTATGCAGGTAGATTGATGAACAAAAATTCTCTATGCCAAATGTTCAATTTTCAAACCGAGACATAATTTTGTCTTTTCGAGATATTTTCATCTCGAATTTCGTCTTTAAATAATCAATTACCTTTTGGAGTTCTATAGGAGCTTCAATAAGTTTTATGTCATCAACATATACGGTAAGTACAACAAATTCCGATGTTATTTTCTTTACAAAAACACATGGGCAAATGACATCGTTTATATAACCTTCTTTTAATAAATACTCACTAAGACGATTATACCATATTCGTCCTAATTGCTTTAGACCATACAAAGATCTTTATAATTTGATTGAAAATATTTCCCGGGACTTTGAATTATGTGCGTTAGGCATTTTAAATCCCTTGGAAATTTTCATGTATATCTCATTATCAAGTGAGCCATAAAGGTAGGCGATAACCACACCCAATTAAACGCATGTCAATATTTTTACAGACATCAAAACTAATGAGATAACGAAATGTTATAGCATCCAAATCAGGTGAATGTGTCTCTTCATAATCAACACCGGGCCTTTTTGAAAATACTTGTTCAACAAGTTGTGCCTTATATCTTTGTACCTCATTTTTCTAATTCCTCTTGCGTACAAGACCCATTTATAGCCAAAAGGATTAACACCATTAGGTGTTTGGACTATAGGCCCAGAAACTTCACGTTTTGCAAGTGAAATAACTCTGATTGGATTGCTTTTTGCCATTTTGGCCAATCATACCTTTGTCGACATTCTCCACCAGATTTAGGTTCAAGATCCTTACTATATTGCATAATGCTACATGCAACTTTATACGCAAAGACATATTCGACCATTATATCCAATCGATTCAAATCTGTCTCAACATCGATAGGATTTATTGATAGTTCCTTATTTTCTTGAGCCTAACACTTGGTCATGAATCGTGGATTTCTTCATTAGGCTCTTTTGTAGTGTCATCTTGATCATTTGTTTTTCTTTTTCTAGGATTTCGATCCTTAGAACCCAATGGCCTGGCACGTTTTAGGCGTTCTTATGACTCATTAGCTATGACACTAGAAGACTGTCCAACAGGGACATCAATACGGATTGGAACATTCTCTGCAGGGATATGTGATTTTGTTATTCTTTTCAAATCCATAAATGCATCTGACATTTGATTTGATATTTTTTGCAAATGAATAATCTTTTGCACCTCTTTTTCACAAATAAAGGCACGTGGATCAAGATGAGACAATGATGGGATTTTTCAAAAAATTTCCATTTGGTTTCACTATTTCTCCCCCTAATTTTGGGGAAAATAACTCATCAAATAGACAATCTGCAAATCGAGCACTGAACAAATCCCCACGTTAATATTTCAAGATAGCGGATAATGTTGCGCGATTCAAACCCAATATATATTCCTAACCTTCTTTGGGGACCCATTTTTTTGTGATATGACGGTGCTACATGCGCATATACTACGCATCCAAAAATTCTTAAATGGGATATATAAGGTTCATGACCCAAAACTAATTGCAACAAATAATATATATGATAATTTGTCAGTGTGAGACGAATTAGTATTGTTGCATACAAAAAGGCATGACCCCAAACAGAAGTGGGTAACCTCGTTTTCAAGAGCAATGGTCTTGCTACCAATTATAGACGTTTAATCAAAGACTCTGCAATGCCATTTTAAGTGTGAGCGTGAGCCACCTGATGTTCCACTTTTATGCCAATTGATAAGCAATAACCATTAAATTCTTGGGATGAAAACTCAGTTGCATTATCAAGTCTAATAGACTTAATTGGATTATCAGAGGATTGCACCTGTAACGGAATTATTTGTGCCATTAATTTTGCAAAAGCGAGGTTGCGAGATGACAAAAGACACACATGAGAACATCTAGAAGATACATCTATCAAGACCATAAAATATCTAAATGACCCACTAGGTGAGTGAATATGTCCACATATGTCCCCTTGTATACGTTCCAAAAACGCAGGGGACTCAAACCTAACCTTTGTTGGTGATGATCTAATAATGAACTTGCCTTTATAACAAGAAGTGCAAGAAAAATTTTTATTTAAAATAATTTGAAAAGTCTTTAATGGATGCCCATTTGAGTTTTCTATAATACGTCGCATCATAATTGATCCAGGATTTTCCAATCGATCATGCCAAAGTGGAAAAGTATTGGAATCAGTAACAGTTTAGTTTATGATAGAATGTGTCTCAATTGCAACTAATTCTTGTCCAATACTGGTCACAAGACAAAGATGTGAACTTCTCAATAACCATCTTCTGGACAGAGACATTTTTGGTAACGTTGAGATATTCAAGATTATTCTCAACTATTGTCTCAATATGATATCCATTTCGGCGGATATCTTTAAAGCTCAACAAGTTCCTCTTGGACTTGGAGGAGAACATTGCATTATCTATGATAATCATTGTTCCTTTAGGTAGAGTTATAGTAGCTCTTCCAGAGCCTTCAATTAAATTACTACATCAGAAGTCCTAGTAACACCTTCCTTATACATACTTAAATGAGAGAAATATTTATTCTCTTTGAATATAGTATGTGTCCTACATGAATCAACTAAATAAATATTTTTACAATTGGAGTTTGATCCAAGTTTGAATTGTGAGATATCCATATTTATTTCTATAATTTGACATACAAAATAAATATAAGAATAAACATTAGTATTTTTAGATAAATAACTAGGCTTACAAACAGTGTGATTGAACACAAAAATTGAAAGTGCGGCATATTTTTCCGAACTATTATCGAACTATGAACAAATTTTCTGTGTTAAGCATAATAATACAATACTAGCATTTAAGTATACTCCTTTTGGACGGAGAACAGAAACAATTAAATTTGATAATACTAGTAAATATTGAAAAATTTGTTCTCAAGTGACCAAGCTGTTATTTTAATGAAAGAGACACATTTAAAATATTTATACATATTTCCGCCTTTTAGTTAAATACGTATGTATAACAGAAACAGACAAGCCACATACGTTAGTTTATAATGTTAAGTTATCGCCCTCTCATACAGTTGATGTAAAAATAATCACTTGACTATCCTTGAAAACTAAGCAACTGAAATGTTATTTAAAACGAATACTAGAACTATATTTAATTAAAATGAACTAACATTATCCCATAAAAAAAAATATTAATTGATAATAATGACTACTACTCATGTAAAGGACTATGATTACATAAAGTTTATTCACTAGCTACTACGATTAGGATAAAATAAAAGGCAATTATCTTTAACCACGGATCCATCACCGATCAAGTGGCCTATTTTCCCATCAGGGTGCTCAAATAAGTCTGTCAGATTCAAGTGGGTGATGTCAAAGTCATTGTCGGAGACAAAATTGGCTAAGGCCTTTATTCTTTAGAGATGCTTGATAAATCTCAACCAAATGTTTTGGTATATGACAAATATTTTACCAATCCCCTCTTCCACCACAACGATAGCATTCAGTTTCTGAACCCATTACTTTTGGCTTCTCATCTTTTCCTTTCCACTTTTGGTGATTATTTTTCTTTGGGGGATGATTAACACCAGGAATGTTTCTTCTATGGCTATGTCCACGCTTAGCTTAATGGAAATACACCTCATCAACTTCAGGCAATGTTGTAAACCCAGTGAGTCAATTTTCGTGATTTCTCATGAGCAAGTAGTGTTTCGTTTAGCCACAAGGAGAAGAGAAATCAAATCAAAGTACTTCTTGAAATCCTTCCCGCGGTACTGCTGTTGCAATACCATATTCCAGGCATAAAACGTTGTGAACGTTTTTCAAGCATATCATAATAAGTGATACTATTTCCACAGAGTTTCAATTTAGAAGTAATTTTGAACATCACAGAATTATATTCAGAAAAAGACTTAAAGTCTTAGAGCCTCATATGGGCCGAATCATATCGTGCTTGTGGAAGAGTGACCAACTTTAAATTGCCATATCTTTCCTTTAAGACATTTAACAAAACAAATGGATCTTTGACTATGATATATTCTATTTTCAACCCTTCATCAAGGTGATGGCACATGAAAATCAACGCCTTATCATATTATTGGGTAGATGCTTTATTTTTGTCTTTAATGGCGTCTGCAAGATTATTAGGTAGATGTTTTATTTTTGTCATATAGCTCTTGCCCGAAATTTTAAGGGAAACGAACTTACTTTTCTTAGTATCAGTCATAATTAAAAGGGGAAAAAATGTCACGCCCCGAACCTGGAGGCCGAGACCGGCTCCCGGTGCTTCACCTATCCTTGTGTACCAACTTGCGACTAAGGGACATTAACATATAATGTAATACTTTGACCATGGGCCACATTGCAAGATAATTTGCGAATGCTAACTAAACATCAATATCAAGATGTGCCGACAAGGCCTTCATAACTACTACACCTAGAAAACCAATAAAATATACATACAAGTCTTACAAGCCCAACATACTGCACTAACTGACAGGATATGTCGACAAGCCTCTACTGATGGATGTACTGTGATCGAAATAGGGCCCCGACATATCCATAATATATATATCTATATACACACACACACAGAAGATGTACATAAAACCCTAGACCCGGCAACTCCGATGGATGTGGAGCTTACCGATCAAGCTGAACTTAGGCAACACCTACTGAGGAGGTCTACCCTTCTATCTTTCGGAACATGCACGCATGAAATGCAGCGTCCCCGTCAAAAGGGACGTTAGTGAGAAATAATGTACCGAGTTTATTAGGAAGTATAATAACTGAAAGCAGAAACTGATCTGATAATATAATAACTGAAAGTAACTTGGAGTCAAATATAATCTGAAGATATGATCACCTACTGATAGTGCCACAACTCTCTCAATAGTAAGTAAAATAGTTGTCCGGCCTTATAAGCTCGGTATATATATATATATATATAACTGCTCTGTCGTAGTAGGCTCGCTCATAGGCGCTCGACCATACTAGGCTCTGTATCTCGGCCAACTAGGCTCGCTCATAGGTGCTCGGCCACAGTAGGCTCAGTATATAACTTACCATCTGATAAGAGGTTGCCCAATACGGCCCTGCCCATTGATTATAGCTCGATGGTAATGAAAATACTGTAATATTGTATATATAGATTCTCTGCTCTCTTGATTGGAAGAAGATAATACTCAATTAAACATGGAGTCCCAATAAGGGAGAATACTATAACTTATGAGACTAGGATAATGTATGTAAATTCGGAATATGAATTTCTCTTTATGCCTCGTTATCAAACTCATGTAATTACGAGATCATGCCAAAATGAAGGAAGGGCTTAGCCTTAACATACTTGAACCGATTCTCTTGATAATCCCTCTAACACACGTCTTTTACGAAAACACATAACGGCAGATCAAAACAGAAAAAAATCTATATGATATTCTTGAAAAAGATTATACCATACTCCCTTAGAATTTTCCATTCACACTTTATCCCATTCGCACAGAATCAACAAACAAAATCATTCATATTTGGTATGGAAATATTTTCTTTTTGAAGGATTCATTTCGACCAGCCATTCTCTCAATTATTTTGTTCTTGAACTTTATATATTAGGAAATAAAACATAACACTAGTGTAGGAAAGCTCTTATAGTGGGTGTGGCCCACTTATTAGATGAGTAAGCCCCTTAATTCTCTAAATTTGCAACCTATGTAAGGCATAATAGTCACTTTAAAAGTGATGGGGATGCTGCCACGTTGGAGATGTAATTCTTATCCAAATATTTGATTTAATTATCCACTAATCACTTGATTAACTTGTTAATCTCCTATTAATTAATAATTAACCAATTACCCACATAATTAAGAGTTATCTCAAATTAGTTAAAATACTATCCACTTTTAACATACCTTATACACCTTACTATCATGGTCATGTGGTATCTTTTATGGCATTAGTCCATAAATATCGGATATTATAGATCGGACCGTATTTTATCCCAAATTGCCAAACTTCGACGAAACTTATTTCTTCGATTCTCTTACCCTCTTACCTTCACGAATTTACTTATCACTTATTGTTGCATAATAATTATAATCTTAAAATAAATTTTATTCTCGAACTTATGTCGATTAGCTTACGACGAAACTTTAACGTACAAAAATGCAGAATGTAACATCTCATTTTCGAGCTTTCGTCAATTTACTTATGGCATTGTGATGACCCAAAAGGTCATCCCGTGTAATATTAACTAAATATGTGTTCCGAGGCCCTGAAAGCCTCCATTTATCTCACCTAGATGTACGTGCGTAACCCGGGCGCATAGCCAGGAAGCCTTTATGTGGAAAATTGATAATATGTGGAATTTATGATAATTATTTGAATAAATTTGACTTTGGTCAATATTTTTGGTAAACGGATCCGGACCCGTAATTCGACAGTCCCGGAGAGTCCGTAGAAAAATATGGGACTTGTGCGTATGCTTGGAATTGAATTCCGAGGTCCCAAGTCCGAGCAATAAATTTTTAAAGTAAATTATTTTCTGAAAAATATAAAGGTTTTTGAAAATGAGAATTGATGTGAAACCTTTGTTATCGGGCCCGTATTATGCATCCGGAGCCCGCAACAGGTTCAATATGTTTTATATGAGTTATCTGTGAAATTTGGTAAGAAACGAACTTAGTTTGACGTGATTCGGACTAAAAATGAAAAATTTGGAAGTTTATGAATTTTTGAGCATTTCTATAGATTTTGAAGTTTAATTTGATGTTTATAATGTTATGTTGATGTTTTGATTATTCGAATAAGTCCGTAGCATGTTTTTGATGTTTTGTGCATAATTGGTGTTGAGCCCCGAGGGCTCGGGGGAATTTCGGGTAGGTTCACGGGGTGTTTTTAGACTTAGAACACAACAGTTGCAGATCAGAAGGGGGCCAGGTCTCTGAACTTGTAGCGAGGTGCGCGGTCGACCTTCCGCGGTGGGACCTTCGCGGTCGCGGTCGCCCTAGAACGGTCCGCGGTGGGGGAGTTTCATCAGGTCTTCAATGATGCCTCCGCGGCCGCGGTCCGCGGTGGAGGCCTGGGAGGGGTATATATATAAACGGGATTTTCAGTTATTTTCTATTTTTCAAAACCCTAAAAACATAAGGGGCGATTTTCTAAACACTCTTTCTTATCCAAAACATTTATAAGTGATTTCTAACTTATTTGCTTTACTCCTTAACTTCTTTTTACAAGATTTCATCCTAGAATCTAGGGTTTTCATGGGGGAATTGGGAATTTTGGGTAAAACCTAAGAATATTGAAATTTGGGAATTTAGACCTCAATTTAAGGTCGGATTCCAAAACTAATTATATACCCAGGCTCGGGGGTGAATGGGTAATCAGGTTTTAGTCCGAATTTTGGGTTTGGACCAAGCGGGCCCGGGGTCGGTTTTTGACTTTTGGGGAAAACTTTAGAAAACTCATTTCCAAGCATTAAAACTTATTTATTTAGCATTTAGTGATATATTTAAGTAACTTGTGGCTAGATACGAGCGATTTGGTGGTGGAATCAAGAGGTAAATCTGTAGTTGAGGCTTGATTGTGTTTGTGTCATCGAGGTAAGTGTTTGGCCTAACTTTAGCTTGAGGGAATAGGTGTTGAGTCGTATGTGCTACTTGTTTTTTTATCATGTTCGATATATTGCGTGTTTTCTTCGATATTCATTGTGTTATGAAGTAGATTTCCTCTTGAAGTTATTCAATTGTTGAGAAATACTTGATAGAGGACATGTAATAAGTTGTTTCCAGTTGAGGATTGTTTTTCATTAAGTTATATACTTGGATGAGATTCGTTATAGCTGAGTCCCTTGCCAGGACGGTAGTATTTCGGTTGTTGTTTTCCATGTCGGGTTATTATGAATCATGTTTCCTGCTGTTGATTTCCTTGCCAAGCTGTTATTTTGTTATTGTTTGGGTGAGGAAGAGTGTAAAGCATGAAGGGTGAAGCCGTGTATTCATTTCTTTCATTGAATTGTGAGGAAGAGAGTAAAAGTACGAAGGGTGATGTCATGCCATGATTTTACATTTAAAAGCACGAAGGAAAATGCCGCGCCCTTTTATTTATTTATTGCATTGTGAGGACGAGAGTAAAAGCACGAACGGTGATGTCGTGCACTTGTTTTGGTAAGGATGAGAGTAAAGCACGAAGGGTGATGCCGTGTACATATTTGTTTGTGTTGTTACGTACTGTTGACTTATACTCTTCTATATCGTTGCCTCGCTCGGTGATTCATTACTGTTCTCTCTTATTTTCCCCATTATTTGTCCCCTGTCTAGTCGTACTTAATTGTTTATTTCCTGTTATTTCCCTGTTATATATTGTAGAACTATACAGATAATTTGCCGTTGTCGTGTCTAGACTCGTCACTACTTCGCCGAGGTTAGGCTCGACACATACTGAGTACATGGGGTCGGTTGTAGTAATGCTACACCTGCACTTCTTTATGTTGTGCAGATTACGGAGCCGGACCCAGTGGACACGGATAGAGGGAGTATCCTTCAGTCCACACAGGCGACACCGAGGTAGTCCCGCAGACGTTTGTGCGCCTTGGCGTCACCATCTATCTTTTCCTTTCTGTCTTATTTGTATTTCCAGACAGTTGTACTTGTTCATTTCAGACTCTTGTTGTAGAAATCTTAGACTGTCTGTGAGATTTGCGACACCAGTTCTGGGGGTTTATGTACGGAAATTTCGTAATATTTATTACATTAAGTTGATAAACTCGTAGCTTCCGCATTTTTATTTAATTGTTCATGCTCATTGTTTTCCTCTTAGATGTCACCAAAAAAAATTGTAAATTTAACCCAAAACGTTGGCTTGTCTAGCGAGTACAACGTTAGACGCCATCACGGCCTAAATATGGGATTCCGGGTCGTGACAAGTTGGTATCATAGCCCTAGGTTGATTAGGTCTCACAACTCACGGACAAACTCGGTAGAGTCTGAGGGATCGGTACAGAGATGTTTGTACTTATCCCCCAGAGGCTGCAAAGTTAGGAATAACTTCACATTTCTTCTTCTCTGTCCTGCGATTTGAATTCTAAATGCTAATTGAGTTCTATTCCACTCTCTCGCAGATGGCGAGAACGCGTGCTTCCTCAGCTACCGATCAGCAGCCCAATCCTCCTGTTGCAGCTCCTACGAGGGGCCGAGGACGAGGCCGAGTCCGTACTAGAGGCAGGGGAAGAGCTCAGCCCAGAGAAGCAGCCCCAGTAGAGGACCCACAGGTAGAATTTTCCGGTGAGGTTCCTGCTCAGACGGTTCTAGTTGGACCAGCTAATGTCCTAGAGGGGTTCATTCCTACCCCGGTACTTCAGGATGCTCTTGTCCGCTTAGTGGGACTTATGGAGAGTGTGGCTCAGGCCGGTCTTCTTCCTACTGCACCAGCCGTCTTTCAGGCTAGGGGAGGGACCCAAACTCCTGCTCCTCGCACACCAGAGAAGCTAGCTCCTCAGTTCCAGACTCCGGCACCTCAAACAGCCAGAATTTCTCAGCCGGTTATTGTGGCACCGCAGTTGAGGGAGCAACTATGTCAGCAGATGCTCTATGGAGACTAGATCGGTTCACCAAGTTATTCCCTACTACTTTTACTGGTGCACCATAAGAGGATCCCCAGGATTACTTGGACAGTTGTTATGAGGTTCTTCGGAACATGGGCATTGTGGAGACCAATGGGGTCGATTTGCTACATTTCGCCTTTCTGGTACCGCCAAGACTTGGTGGAGAGACTATTGCTTGACCAGACCAGCTGGTTATGCACCTTTGACTTGGGCTTAGATCTCCGAGTTGTTCTTGGGGAAGTTTCTTCCCGTTACTCAGAGAGAGGACTATCGGAGGCAGTTTGAGCGCCTCCAGCAAGGATCTATGACTGTTACTCAGTACGAGACTAGGTTCATTACTCTGGCCCGACATGCTATCATGATACTCCCCACGGATCGAGAGAGGGTTAGGAGGTTGATCGAGGGGCTGGCTCAGCCTATTAGACTCCAGATGGTCAGAGAGTCAGGTACTGATATTTCATTCCACGAGGCGGCCAATGTGGCCAGGCGTATTGAGATGGTTTTCTCACAGGGCAGTGGTCAAGGGTCTGACAAGAGACCTCATCATTTCGATCGATTCAGTGGTGCCTCATCTGGAGGTAGAGATTCCTTTGGCAGAGGTTATCCTCCTAGACCATACCAGACGGCACTTCAGATATCCCGCAGTGCACCACCATCTCCTATCAGTGCACCGCCGCTTCAGAGCTTCCAGGGTGGTTATTCGGGTCGACAGGTTCAATTCCAGAGTCAGCAGCCTCAGCAGCAGAGGTCTTTCTATTCTTGTGGTGTTTCAGGGCACATTTCCAAGTATTTCCCCCGAGCTTCTGGTAGTTCTCAGTATTAGGGTTCCCGTGCCATGATTCCCGCACCTGGTGTACCCCCACCCCCTCGGCCAGCTAGGGGTGGAGGACGAGGTGCCTGAGGTGGAGGTCAGACTATTAGAGGTGGAAGATAGGCTGTGAGAGGTAGAGGTCAGCCCGCAGTAGGTCGACCCAGAGATGTTCAGGTTGGAGGGGCTCCGCCCCGATGCTATGTTATTCCTGCCAGGCCTGAGGCTGAGGCCTCTGATGCAGTTATCACAGGTACGGTTTCAGTTTGTAGTAGAAATGCTTCAGTTTTGTTTGATCCGGGGTCTACGTTCTCCTATGTGTCATTATATTTTGCCCCTTATCTGAGTATGTCTCGTGATTCCCTGAGTACTTCTGTATATGTGTCTACCCCGATAGGTGATTCTATTATTGTAGACCGAGTCTACCGTTCATGCTTAGTGGTTATTGGTGGTTTGGAGACTCAGGTAGATCTTTTGCTTCTTGATATGGTTGACTTTGATGTTATATTGGGGTTGGATTGGCTATCTCCCTACCATGCTATTCTGGACTGTCACGCCAAGACTTTGACCTTGGCCTTACCAGGAGTACCTTGCTTGGAGTGGAGAGGGACTCCTAGTCATTCTTCCGGTAGAGTTATTTCATATATGAAGGCTCAACTCATGGTCGAGAAGGGTTGTTTTGCCTATTTAGTCTATGTTCGTGATTCTAGTGCCGAAGTTCCTTCTATGGAGTCTGTGCTCGTGGTTCGTGAGTTTCCACAGGTATTCCCTACTGACCTGCCGGGTATGCCACCCGATAGGGATATTGATTTTTGAATTGAGTTAGCTCCGGGCACTCAGCCTATTTCTACTCCGCCGTATCGCATGGCCCCTCCAGAGTTGAAAGAGTTGAAGGATCAGTTGCAGGATTTGTTTGATAAAGGCTTTATTAGGCCTAGTGTTTCTCCTTGGTGTGCCCCAGTGTTGTTTGTTAAGAAGAAAGATGTCTCAATTAGGATGTGTATTAACTACCGGCAATTTAACAAGGTTACTATTAAGAATAAGTATCCTTTGTCGAGGATTGATGATTTATTCGACTAGCTTCAGGGTGCTACAGTCTTTTCCAAGATTGACTTGAGATCTGGGTACCATCAGCTGAGGATTAGGGCGTCTGATGTCCCTAAGACAGCCTTTCGCACTCGTTATGGGCATTATGAGTTCTTGGTGATGTCATTTGGGGTGGAAAATGCCCCCGCCGCTTTTATGAAGCTGATGAACCGAGTGTTCAGGCCCTATTTGGACTCGTTCATTATTGTTTTCATTGATGATATATTGATATACTCCCGTAGCCGAAAAGAGCACGAGCAACACCTTAGAGTCATCCTCCATACTCTAAGGGATAGTCAGTTGTATGCCAAATTTTCTAAGTGTGAGTTCTGGTTGAGTTCGGTGGCATTTCTAAGTCATGTCATGTCGGTAGAGGGTATTCAGGTGGATCCCAAGAAAATTTCAGCAGTTAGAGATTGGCCTAGACCCACAACAACTACAGAGATTCGGAGTTTCTTGGGCTTAGCATGTTATTATCGCCGATTTGTGGAGGGCTTTTCATCTATCTCAGCCCCGATGACCTAGTTAACTCAGAAGTGTGCCCAGTTCAGGTTGTCGGATGAGTGTGAGGCGAGCTTTCATAAGCTCAAGGCAGCCTTGACCACGGCACCGGTGTTAGTTCTGCCCACAAGCTCAGGGCCGTATACCGTGTATTGTGATTCTTCACGGGTTGGGCTTGGTGCAGTTTTGTTGCAGGATGGAAAGGTTGTAGCTTAAGTTTCACGTCAGTTGAAGGTTCATTAGAAGAACTATCCAGTTCATGATTTGGAGTTGGCGGCTATCGTTCATGCATTGAAGATTTGGAGTCATTATCTGTGTGGGGTGCCATGTGAGGTGTTCACGGATCACAAAAGTCTGCAGTATTTGTTCAAGCAGAAGGAGTTGAATATGAGGCAGAGGAGATGGTTAAAGTTGTTGAAAGACTACGACATTACCATCTTGTATCATCCGGGGAAGGCCAATGTGGTTGCCGATGCTTTGAGCCGGAAGTCAGCCAGTATGGGTAGTCTTGCTTATTTATCAGTCGGAGAGCGACCGTTTCCTTTGGATGTTCAGGCCTTGGCCAACCAATTTATGAGATTGGAGGTTTCCGAGACTGGCAGTGTCTTGGTCCATATCGTGGCCCGATCTTCATTATATGATCATATTCGAGCCAGGTAGTATAATGATCGTCATTTATGTGTTCTTAGAGAGACGGTCCGGCACAGAGGTGCCAAGCAGGTTACAGTGATGATGAGGGAGTTTTGAGAATGCAGGGTCGTATTTGTGTACCGGATGTTGATGGTATTCGTGAGTTGATATTGCAGGAGGCCCATAGTTCCCGGTATTCCATTCATCCGGGCACCGCAAAGATGTACCAGGACTTGCGGTAGCATTATTGGTGGCGGAGGATGAAGGAGGATATTGTAGCATATGTAGCTCGGTGCTTGAATTGTCAGCAGGTTAAGTACGAGCACTAGAGACCCGGTGGTTTCATCCTAGAATCTAGGGTTTTCATGGGGGAATTGGGAATTTTGGGTAAAACCTAAGAATATTGAAATTTGGGAATTTAGACCTCAATTTGGGGTCAGATTCCAAAACAAATTATATACCCGGGATCGGGGGTGAATGGGTAATCGGGTTTTGATCCGAATTTCGGGTTTGGACCAAGCGGGCCCAGAGTCGATTTTTGACTTTTGGGGAAAAACTTTAGAAAACTCATTTCCAAGCATTAAAACTTATTCATTTAGCATTTAGTGATATAATTAAGTAACTTGTGGCTAGATACGAGCGAGTAGGTGGTGGAATCAAGAGGTAAATCGGTAGTTGAGGCTTGATTGTGTTTGTGGCATCGAGGTAAGTGTTTGGCCTAACTTTAGCTTGAGGGAATAGGTGTTGAGTCGTATGTGCTACTTGTTTTTTTATCATGTTTGATGTATTGTGTGTTTTCTTCGATATTCATTGTGTTATGAAGTAGATTTCCTCTTGAAGTTATTCAATTGTTGAGAAATACTTGATAGAGGACATGTAATAAGTTGTTTCAAATTGAGGATTGTTTTTCATTAAGTTATATACTTGGATGATATTCGTTATAGCTGAGTCCCTTGCCAGGACGGTAGTATTTCGGTTGTTGTTTTCCATGTCGGGTTATTATGAATCATGTTTCCTGCTGTTGATTTCCTTGCCAAGCTATTATTTTGTTATTGTTTGGGTGAGGAAGAGTGTAAAGCATGAAGGGTGAAGCAGTGTATTCATTTCTTTCATTGCATTGTGAGGAAGAGAGTAAAAGCACGAAGGGTGATGTCGTGCCATGATTTTACATTTAAAAGCACGAAGGAAAATGCCGCGCCCTTTTATTTATTTATTGCATTGTGAGGACGAGAGTAAAAGCACGAACGGTGATGTCATGCACTTGTTTTTGTAAGGATGAGAGTAAAGCACGAAGGGTGATGTCGTGTACATATTTGTTTGTGTTGTTACTTACTGTTGACTTATACTCTTCTATATTGTTGCCTCGCTCGGTGATTCATTACTGTTCTCTCTTGTTTTCCCCATTATTTGTCCCCTGTCTAGCCGTACTTAATTGTTTATTTCCTATTAGTTCCCTGTTATATATTGTAGAACTGTACAGGTAATTTCTTGTTGTCGTGTCTAGCCTCGTCACTACTTCGCCGAGGTTAGGCTCGGCACTTACTTAGTACATGGGGTCGGTTGTACTGATGCTACACCTGCACTTCTTTATGTTGTGAAGATTACGGAGCCGAATCCAGTGGACATTGATAGAGGGAGTATCCTTCAGTCCACACAGGCGACACCGAGGTAGTCCCGCATACGTTCGTGGGCCTTAGCGTCACCATCTATATTTTCCTTTCTGTCTTATTTGTATTTCTAGACAGTTGTACTTGTTCATTTCAGACTCTTGTTGTAGAAATCTTAGATTTTCCGTGAGATTTGCGACACCAGTTCTGGGGGTTTATGTACGGAAATTTCGTAATATTTATTACATTAAGTTGATAAACTCGTAGCTTCCGTATTCTTATTTAATTGTTCATGCTCATTGTTTTCCTTTTAGATGTCATAAATAAAGAAAATAGTAAATCTAACCCAAAACGTTGGCTTGTCTAGCGGGTACAATGTTAGACGCCATCACGGCCTAAAGGTGGGTTTCCGGTTCATGACAGGCGTACTTTCACGTACGAAAATATGGGGTGCAACATCATTCCCCTCTTTGGAACATTCGTCCTCGAATGTTGACTGATGCACTTATCAATATCTTAACCCATAGCTCTTGTGAATGCTTTACTACCCTCATTACCATCTAGGCAATTGTTCTATGAATAAATCCAAAGTCCAGGGAATTCCCCCCTTTTAGGCCACTTTCTCACTCCATTGCTTCTGATCGAAATCCTTCCAATCTCGTAATTGTTGCTACCTTCTGTCATGCAGCCTATACGATGTTGACCTTGTATGTGCGTCTATGCACCTCTTCTTTCCCTTTTCCTCCGATTTAACCATCCCGTTGATTGTAGTGCATCTAGATAGGTCACATTGTACCATAACTTTTACTTCGATTTATTGTTATTGAGGTCTGGTACCAAACTCCTGCTTACTCTCGTTACTTATCCTATATGTATAAGTCTAAGTCCTTTAATGTTTCCTCATTACCGTTCATCTTAAGAATGATGGCCTAATCTTATCTCATACGTTGTAACTTTTATCCATCCATTGTTGATTCACCTTAATGTCGATCTTAATTTAGCATTGATAACTTGGCCTATTATTTAACACTGCCGCTAGACTCATGTCTCATCGGGAAACATCTGGAGTAATTTCCATAATTGTATTTCATAGCATCTCAATGTGATTCTCCTTACCCGAGTATTTTAGTCCTGTACAATTCATGAAATTTCCTTTTTTCCCTTTAAATCATTATTCAATCGAATAAGTCCCAAACGCCATCCTTTATCTATCATAATTAGACCCTCATTTTACTACCACGGTAGCATTCCATCCCTTCTAAATGCTACTAGTCTTAGACTCCTTTGAGTTCATTCAAGCTATAATGGTCTTTCTATAACTTAGAGAAACCATTATCTCTCTTGTTTTCATGTGTTTAATCCTGAGGACTTATACATTTCTTATCACCTCCTCACTCGCCCTTCCTTATCCTTACTCATGTCATAAAACCTTGTCGGTTTACTATACTTTAGATTGCGACTTATACATATCTATTCATACTACTCGCAACCTCCCTTTAATTTGTTGCACCATAGATTTCCTTATGTTATTCTAAAGTATCAAACGAGACATAAATCGTCTCTAACTCTTCTTTACTCTATTGGATAGATCTCTCTGTACCTAGAAACCATAGGCTGGAAGATATGCTACTGACGATGCCGCTATTAGTACTGGATACTGAATCCCCGCGCTTCTAGCCCTATATCTGAAGTATGGATTATCCATAACCTTCTACACTTGAGTAACTCATACGTTGTTCACCTTTGGCTTGCTTACCTTAAATCTCGCATCATATCTTCTATCTCTTTCATGACCTCCCTTCCATATAGATATAGTTCACATCCACAACTTGAAGCTTTATTATACTACTTGCACCTCTGGTGTATTCTGAATCCGGTGGGAGTTCATACTGACGTCTTATGAGGCTGGTACTCTTTTAATTGGCTTTACCGTAGATCAATTATAGAATATGTCTACTGTACTATTTCTCTTGTAACTCTGATATCTAAGAGTGATCCTACATTGTTCTCAATCACGAGGTCTATATTTTTCTAGGTCCAGTAATTAGATTCCTATTTTACTTTGTTGATCTTACTCTTTAGTTTCCTTTTCCCCCCGATCAACCTTTATGTAGGCTTAAGCTATCTTCCAATCTGCGGCTCATGTTATTAGTTATTACTTTTAGCCTTTCATGGGCGCTATAGAATATCCATGATACAACACTTTAACAATTCAATTTGTTGCCTATGACCTGGGCTTTCTTTCTTTATTTTAACTTATACCGGAATCTTCTACGGCTATATGATTGTCAACATATATGCTACATGGATAATACTCCTAACTCTTAAGCGCGTTCATAACGTAACCAACTCTGGATCATTGATCGAATAATTCCTTTCGTTTCTTCTCAGCTTTCTGTAACCGTAAGCTATTACTTTTCCTAGTCTTTCTGCCCCCTTGTTGCGTGGATACTTAGCTTATCTTAGTGCCCACACATATTGGAATTCCATGCAACTCATATGATCTTGAGTATTACTTCTGATTTTTCTCCTCGTTCATTAGCCACGGTAGGTGCCACCTTCTTATGGAGTACATACAATGTTGTTGTGAGATTGTTGTTATAATACCATTCCCTCTTTAGGTTACTGAGCTTAGGTTGAAGCCTTCTTCATTATTTCCTTAGCAAATCTTTTGTTGTAGTACTTAGGGAGGACCCTCTGATTCTTGTAAGGTTGCGATCTTACTACATCTTTTATCCGGCGGAATGTTTCATGTTCTTCCTCGCCTTTAATTATCCGTAGTTACTTATCTACACGCCCTTGTGCTTGTAGGGTTGCTTCTGAGCTGATTTGATTGTCTTCCCAGTGGAAATCTCTTTATCTCCGTAACACTCATATGGTACCATTACTACCCCAACTCTTATCTTAATATTTCTCAAGGTTACGATGTAATATCTGCATGATTGAATGCCTCGTGTTGGGTTTCACTATGTTTATCTTGCACGATCTGTTGATTTGTCTGTATCCTCTTGTCCAACCATAACTAGGCTTTTCTTGAATTAACTACTGACTACTCGTTGGCCCTTTCTCATATCAGTATTCCGTGTAATCATTCTTGGGTTATTTCTTATGTCTTAAATTACCTCTCGCGCAGGCTCCTTATTTATCAAAAACATCTCGGGCCGGAACCCTTACTTCCTCTACTTAATGTTGTGTTTGCATAATATTCTGGAATCATAACATATCTGTAGGATTTAAATAAGTGCAATATCATTCCTTTCTCATTTTTATTGCATTCTTCCTTTACCATTCCATAGTTACTAGAGTCACTTAATTCTGACTTAATTCCACATCACTCCATATTCCCCCCTTTAGAGGAGTACTAAGATTTAGATCCACGACGATTTACCTATATATGTTTTACCTCTTCCTCTTTGGAATTTTTCATATCATCTATGACCCTTACTCATCGTGCGGTAATTGTATGCGGTCAAAATCGGGAATAGCCGATTTTTTGGTGTCGATGGCATTCCGAGCCTGATCTTGCTGAGATCAGAGTAAAATTAGAAGATCAGCCCCGAGGTGCATTCCTCGAGAAACGATATCGAGAGATCAATATACCTCAAAACAAAATAAAAGTCGAAGGCCATCGTGGAAAAGCGGGAAACTCCCAAAAACATATGGTTAAAGCTGAAAACACCTAAAAGAATAGTACCATGTTGGGATCTCCTCTCCTATATAAAGGGGGCCCTTATCATGTTTTGTGCACACAATATTCAATACAACAACAAGAACATTCTCTGCTCTCTAACTTAAACATACCCTACTATTGTTCCATTTATTTATTGCTTACATCTATTGTGTTTCATTTATTGCTCATTATTGATCATAAAGAGGCTATCTTCGAGGCCCTCCGTACTGTTAATCCCCCATCGATCACCCCCAGCTAAGCATACTAGCTCGACCTCGAGGCCCAGCTTCGGCTAGCTCGAGACCCTTTCTCAGCACCGCTTGGTATTCCTATCAACGATATCTCTTGTTTTTATCTAAATTTATCAACTGACACATAGCATCTATTGCTTAACGACTTGTATTAAAATAAATCACATATTTTTAGAACCACAAAATCAAATATAATTGTAATAACAATTTTCAAGGTAACAGTTTGGCGCCCACCGTGGGGTTAAAAATAACAGTGATTGTTTTAGTGCTGGTTTACTGAAAAACACAAGTTACCCTTCACACTTTTTTCTTGTCCAAGAATCTTTGATTTCAGGTAAAAAATGTCTAACACAGTTACTGCACACGAAAACAACGGTCCTGAGGACCACGGAGAAAATGGTGTAGCTGTTTCAAGCGCCAGTGTACCACTGCAAAACCCTGAGGGCGCACCAGAACCAATCCCCGTGGACGTGGGCTCACGCAACGCCCAACATATCAATATAAGCTCACATACCGAATGGAGTATACGCTGGGGAAACCAACAAGAAGCTCTGAAAAATCCAGCTCGTTAAGAAAGGGAGGTTAGCCTTCACGTTATTTTTGAAATGTTGCAGACACAACAGGTGGCTATTGATCAGCTACAAAGCCTTCAAGAAATTCGAAGCGCTGCACCACTGGAAGCAGCTGCTCAAGTTGAACAAGAACCAGAAAGATCGAGTAATAACGGGTCAACAATTGACCCGCTATTATGAAAATGCTCGAGGACCTCACAAAAAGGATTGAGTCAGGCGAAAAGAAGATAGAAGCTGACGAAAAAAGGTGGAGACTTATAACTCGAGGGTCGATCAGATCCCAAGTGTACCCTCGATTCTGAAGGGTGTGGATTCGAAGAAGTTCGTGAAAAAGCCATTCCCATCGAGTGCTGCTCCAAATCCCATCCCAAAGAAATTCCAAATGCCTGATCTCCCAAAGTACAATGGGACCTCGGACCCCAATGAGCACATCATCGCTTACACTTGTGCTGTGAAAGGAAACGACCTGAAGGACGACGAGATTGAATCCGTCCTGTTGAAAATATTTGGAGAAATGCTGTCGAAGGGGGACATGATGTGGTACCACAACCCGCCCCCGAATTCAATAGATTCGTTTTCCATATTGGTAGACTCTTTCATAAAGGCACATGCCAAAGCTGTCAATGTTGCTACAACAAAATCCGGCGTCTTCAAAATCAAATAGAAAGAAAACGAGATGCTACGGTAGTTCGTATCTCGCTTACAAATGGAGAGAATGGAATTACCACCAATCTACGATGATGGGCAGTGCAAGCCTTCACCCAAGGTTTGAACGAACAGAGCTCGATAGCTTGGAAGCAGCTAAAGCAGAACTTGGTTGAATATTCCGCCGTAACATGGGCAGATGTCTACAACCGGTATCAGTCAAAGATTAGGGTCGAGGAAGACCAACTGGAAGCCCCCTCGGGATCAGTGTATCCTAGCAGGATCCTAGCAAAGGAACGAAAGCCAAGCAAGGAAAGGTACCAACCATACACCGAAGATCGAAGAAATGCCCCAAGGCACGACAAACCTCAAAATGACCGAAGGGTGGATCGAGGTCAGAATCCTCGGGGACTCGTGAACAAGGTCGGGTTCGAAAAGCACGCAGGGCCGGTGGCGGCACCCCGGTTATCTGAGCACAACTTCAGCATTAATGTTTCAGACATCGTATCGGCCATAGGAAAAATCAAAGATACTAGGTGGACAAAGCCAGTGCTATCAGATCCCTCGCAAAGGAACCCTAGCATGGTATGCGAGTGTCACAGTACTCACGGTCATAGGATCAAAGATTGCAGAAAGCTTAGAGATGAAGTTTCCCGACTAATCAGTAAAGGGCACCTCCGAGAATTCCTCAGCGACCGATCTAAAAATCACTTTCGAGAAAGAGAGGCAGACATGAGAAATGTAATAGGAGAACCTCCGCACTTCGTTTACATGATCGTTGGAGGGACCTACACTCCTTAAAGACCCGTGATCAATCGGACAAAAGTATCCACCATAGCAGAAAAGCAAACTCGGAGTTCTGACCCCGAGGAAATCCATGCATTCAGTGAAGAGGACTTCGAGACATGTCTCATCCACATAATGATGCACTGGCAATTTCCTTTCTCGTGAATAACATTCAGATTAAATGTGTGCTCGTGGATCCAGGTAGCTCGACCAATATAATCAGGTCGAAAGTGGTGAAGCAGCTTGGGCTGCTCGATCAAATCGTGCCCACCTCTTGAGTCCTCAATGGATTCAACATGGCAAGCAAGGTAACGGTGGGGGAAATCATCCTCCCGATCAACATGGTCGGAACCGTTCAAAACACCAAGTTTCATGTCATCAAATGTGACATGAGATACAGTGCCTTGCTTGGAAGGCTGTGGATACACAACATGAGGGTTGTACCCTCAACTTTTCATTAGAAGATGAAGTTCCCAACAAAAGACAGTGTGAAAACAGTGTACGGAGAATAACATGCAGCAAAGGAGATGTTCGCAGTGCACGACGTGGAACCAACATCCATACCCTCCACTTTAGAGGATCCAGAGGACAGACTGGTGCACGAGGACGATAGTGAAGACTTACTCACTCCTCGAACCTTTATTTCCCCTGAAGAATCAGACGCAAAAAAATCAACGATCGAATAACTGGAGCAGGATGCTTTGATCAAACAGCTCCCATATCGGAAGTTATACCAGGGAACGGGATTAACCCCCCGAACTTCGGAAAAAAATCATTCAATTACTTATTAACAACATCGGTTTCTTTGCTTGGTCCCATTTAGACATGACAGGGATCCCACCGGATATAACCACCCATCGGCTAAGCTTCAATCCCAGATTCAAACCGATGAAGCAAAAGAGAAGACCTCAGTCCGAGGTAAAACACTCATTCATCAAGGACGAGGTAACAAAACTCCTAAAAATAGGGTCCATTAGGGAAGTAAAGTATCCAAAATGGTGGGACAATGTGGTAGTATTTCCCAAAAAGGAGAATAAGTTAAGAATGTGCGTAGATTATAAAGACTTAAATAAAGCATACCCCAAAGATTCGTTCCCATTGCCCAACATCGATCGATTGATTGATGCCACTGCTGGCCACGATATCCTCCCTTTTATCGACGCCTACTCTGGGCATAATCAAATTCAAATGAACCTCGAGGATAGAGAAAAGACTTGGTTCATCACGAAGTACAGTACGTAATGCAATAATTTGATTCCCTTTGGGATAAAAATGCGGGAGTCACGTACCAACGCCTAGTTAATAAGATGTTCGAATATCAAACAAGCAAATCCATGGATGTTTACTTTGATGATATACTAGTTAAGTCCCTGCGCGCAGAGGACCATTTGACTCATTTGCAGGAAACATTTGACATCCTTAGAAGCTACAACATGAAGCTCAATCCCGAGAAATGTGCCTTCAGAGTAGGTTCGGGAAAACTTTTAGGCTTCATGGTATCAAACAGGGGGATTAAGATCAACCCCAGCAAAATATAGTCCATCGAAGAAATCACGGTGGTAAACAATGTGAAGGTCGTGCAACGGCTGACCGGGCGGATAGCGGCCTTGGGTCGACTCATATCGAGGTCATTGGGCAAGAGTGATCATTTCTTCTCCTTACTCAAAAAGAAAAACAGCTTCGAATGGACTCCGAAATGCCAACATGCGTTGGAGGAGTTGAAGCGATATCTATCGATCCCACCTTTACTCCACACCGTGAAAGAGGATGAAATGTTGTATTTATATCTGGCCGTATTCGAGGTAGCGGTAAGTGGTGTAATGGTTTGAGAAGAACAAGGTACGCAATTCCCTGTGTACTATGTAAGTCGGACCCTGGGAGACGCCGAAACCGGGTATCCGCACCTGGAAAAATTAGCTCTTGCATTAAGAAGTGCATATCAAAAATTAAAACCTTATTTTCAATCCCATATTATTTGTGTTTTAACAATATATCCCCTTCGAAGCATATTGCACAAACCTGAATTGACAGGCCGACTGTCCAAATGGGACATCAAACTCGGGGGTATGACATCAAATATCAGCCTCGAACGGCTATCAAGTCCCAAATTTTGGCGGATTTTGTGGCCGACTTTATGCCAGCCCTTGTGCCCGAGGTAGAGAAAGAACTTCAACTAAAAAACAATCACATCTTCAGGGGTATGGACCTTGTTCACTGACGGTGCCTCGAACGTAAAAGGGTCCAGGCTCGGCATAGTCCTGAAGCCACCTACGGGCGGCATGATTAGACAATCTATAAAAATTGCAAAATTGAATAAAAACGAAGCCTAGTATGAGGCTATGATTGCAGGCCTCGAATTTGCCAAAGGCCTAGGAGCAGAAGTCATAAAGGAAAATGTGATTCCCTTCTCGTGGTAAATCAGGTAAATGGGAGCTTCGAGGTTCGAGAAGACAAGATGCAAAGATACCTAGACAAAATTCAAGTCACATTGCATCGCTTCAAATAATGGACTCTGGTCCACCTGCCTCGAGAGCAAAACAGTGAGGCTAATGCACTCGCAAACCTGGGATCATCCGTCGAGGAAGATGACGTACTCCCCGAGGCTATTGTTCAGCTATCCAAATCAATGATCAAACAAGGCCATGCCGAGATCAACTCCACCAGCCTGACATGGGATTGGAGAAATGAATACATCGATTATTTGGGAAGTGGTAAGCTACCCGCAGACCAAAAAGAGTTGAGGGCCCTGCGAACCAAAGCAGCCCGATTTTCACTCGACGAAAATGGAACTCTATATAGAAGAACCTTCGACGGTCTCCTAGCAATATGCTTGGGACCGGGGGACACGGATTACGTGCTCCGAGAAATCCACGAGGGCACCTGCGCAAATCACCCCGGTGCCGATTCCCTAGTTCGAAACGTGATCAGAGAAGGTTAGTATTGGGACAGCATGGAGAAGGACACCAAAGAGTTCGTCCGAAAATGCGATAAATGCCAGAGATTCTCTCCGATGATCCACCAACCCGATGAAGAATTACATTCACTTTTATCGCCCTGGCCGTTCATGAAATGGGGATTGGACATCGTCGGCCCCTTATCAACGGCCAGGTAAAGCTAAATTAATTCTATTTATGACTAACTACTTCTCAAAGTTGGTGGAAACGTAGGCCTTGAAAAAGATAAGAGAAAAAGAATTCATTAACTTTATCTGGGACCATATCATGTGTCGTTTCGAGATCCAAAAGAAAAGGAAAATACTTAATCAACGTGTTCACTTACGTTTCATGTTCCACTCTTCAGGGAATGACATCTTCTCCACTAGAATCAGGTTTGAGGTCCTAACTCTGACAAAGCGGCTCATCCCCGCTATATCCCTAACCTCGTCGGTACAAGAAAAGAAAGCTTTTGAGGCTCGACGTTGGAGCTTAATCAGGTCACCACGGAAGAGTCGGGGATAGCGTATCCGATCAAGTGGTCAAGGGTAAAAGGCATTCCCTTGACAATGCTTGAAAAGTGCCTAATAATATAAATAATACGTCAAAACGACAGATGAATTTGGCCGAGAGTCACTCGATATCGTTCGCGAAAGTCGAGGATCACAGGGTCTATTAAAGGCGAGGATGGATCCACCGAGCCTAGGGTAAATTGATAGGTATACACACTAATCAAGCCGGACTTGTATGTCGTTATGCCCTCTCCCCGAGAGGGAATCTCCACCAGCACCACATCCCCCCAGCGGCAGTCGGCCTTCATCTTCTCCATGTTCGCTACTAAACTAATATATCGGGACATTGGTTCACACCGTACCGGCCTCGAAAAAGGCTTGTCGACCTTAAAATCGGAGGTCGTTTCGCAGGGTCCTGGGATGTACTCATCGAGACGAGTGGGTACTGTTTCCTTTCCCTTAGAGGGGTATGAAGAAGAGGAAGTCTTGTCGTCCTGAGGGACAGTTGTGGAGGTTTTCGCCATTCTTGTTAAAATATTTCAGAGGGGAGAAGAAAATGTGATTAGAAAAAGAACACAAGAGAAAAGTAAGAAGATCTCTTTTGAAAGCTTGAAGATGCACTGAAAAAATAAGGGGCGAAGGAATAAGTGTTTATAGGAGCCGGTCATGTACGTTGGAGGTGGCCAAAAGACAACCAAGTGCCGTAGTTAATTCGAAGGCTTCTCAAGGGTTGTGCGAACATGACCTTTGAACGCCCTTTTTGTCACGTCAATCGCTTGATATGGCGTAACTGACGTAATGATGGAAGCATTGAATGGTTGAGAATTCAAATCGTTTCTTGTCTTTTAATTTCAAGAAATGCGGGGACTATTTGTATGCGGTTAAAATCGGGAGCAACAGATTTTTGGGTCTTGATGGCATTCCGAGCCTGACCTCGATGGGATCAGAGTAAAATCCTAAGATCAGCCCCGAGGTGTATTCCTCGAGAAACAATATCGAGAGATCAATATACCTCGAAAAAAAAATAAAAGTCGAAGGTCGTCGTGGAAAAGAGGGAAACTCCCAAAAACACATGGTTAAAGCTGACAACACCTGCAAGAAACAAGTCCGTACCGGACCATTAAATAGCTATACCATCTATATTTCTTTGTAATAATTATACATGTACCATGTTGGGATTCCCCCTCCTATATAAAAGGGACCCTTATCATTTTTTGTGCACACGATATTCAATACAACAACAAGAACATTATCTGCTCTCTAACTTAAACATACGCCTACTATTGTTCCATTGATTTATTGCTCACATCTATTGTGTTTCATTTATTGTTCTTCATTTATTTCTCAGTATTGATCATAAATAGGCTATATTCGAGGCCCTCCATACTGTTAATCCCCCATCGATCACCCCTATCTAAGCATACTAGCTCGACCACGAGGCCCAGCTTCGGCCACCTCGAGACCCCGTCTCAGCACCGCTCGGTTTCCATATCAGTGTTATCTCTTGTTTTTATCTAATTTTCTCAACTCACACTTAGCATCTATTTCTTAAGGACTAGTATTAAAATAAATCACATATTCTTAGAACCACAAAATTAAATATAATTGTAATTACCATTTTTAAGGTAAACAGTAATCCTTCTGTACCAAGGATAACAAAATTCCTTAGTCGCGAGGGTGATTGATACGCTCAATTTACACCTTAAAAGAATGTAAGCGACCGTTGTCAAATATAGTAACCCAACAAGGTTGGGGTCGAATCCCACAGAGAACAATATGAGGGCGTTTAGGAATGCTAGAGAATTATTACTTATCGTGCAGTGCCAAACAGATATGATTTTGGTGCCAAACAGATATGATTTTGGGTTTTTGATAATTGTTTATAACTAAATGCGAAAATACAAACTAACCTAGAAAGCGATTAAAATGATCGATGGCAACAAGTATCGATGCTTCGGGTATTACACTCGAGTAGCGATCCAATGTATTTCACGATTTTACAAATATGAGCGGGTAATGTTAATTAGCCACGGATAACATTTCTTAATTAGCTTTTCCCAAAGACTAACAAGACTTCCTAATTGAATTATCCCTAACCCAATTAGGAGATTAAGCACTTCCGAGTTTGGCTACAAGTAGTTCAATCCTATCCCTAGGTCGAATCTATAAAATGAGGGTTAAATCCTCAAGTTCTTGTTAATTAATCTTTCCCAACCCCAAATAATCTTTTCCAAAACTAATTCGGAGTTAATGGGCGAGTCCTAGGGTTAGCTAATCCCTTTGGAAACATTAAAGAACAAGAATAATTAAAATAACAAACACCCACTTCACAAATATATGAAAATCATTCAATACATAAGCACCACAAGGTATTTAATCCACACTTTAAACATGAATATTCTCATAAACCATATTCAAGTGTTGGAAAAATACTACACACTTAGATATATAATACAAAGAAAAGAAATGAAGAAATAAACACAACTAGGTAAAGAAAACTTCACCACAATGTCGAAATCTACAAATCCAAAGTGTGTGTGCAAACCCACCAATCAATACTTGTTCTTCTCTACTCAAAATATTAAAATCATAGGCCTTCAAATACTTTTAAATTACTTCGAAAAGAACCGGTTAATCAGGCTACCCTAGACATAAGAAAAAGAGCTTCGATTATATCAGCTCCGAAAAATGAAAAGGCTTCGAAACAATCAACATCTGAGCAAACATCCCGAGGTGCTCATTTGTCATTGCATATCGGCTCATAATCGAGGTTCTTATCGAGCCATCGAACAGTCGGACAAACGAAATTACTTCAAAAGTCTTTAACGAGGGAAAAATATAGCCATATTAGAGGTCGTGTCGACCCAACGCGTAAGAGCCTAAGCGCCAGCCTAAAGAGCTTCAGGCCAATCTTAAAATATCCTAAGGGCTAACGTATAAGAGCCTAAGGGCAAGCTTAAAGTGCCTCAGGGCAAATCTAAAACTAGCCTAAGGGCCAACGCATAAGAGCCTAAGGGCCAGCTTAAAGAGACCCAGGGCCAATCTAAAACAAGCCTAAGGGCCAACACATAAGAGCCTAAGGGCCAGCTTAAAGAGCCTCAGGGCCGATTTTAAAACCTAAGGGTCGACAAGCCTAAGTCAAAATTTGACTCAAGGACTGATCCCTAAGCGGTTAACTACCAACTATTGCTCATCGAGCATCAAATTCCAAGGTTTCCATTTTGAAGTACGGCTCATCGGACCAATTATCGACGAGCATCAAACTATAAAGCAGAAACAAAGACACGAGCAAGTGAAATATTATATAAAGAGAAAACCGAAGGGTTTCCTTTTATATATGTAATAATACAAGGATACATTTACAATGCTCTCTAAGATCCCTATACAAAGAATCAGAAAGAAGAATCCTAGTCTATTTTTCCCTCGGGGACTATAACTCCATCGGCCTCCAGGGGACCATCTCCCTAATCGTCCTCTTCCTCATTATCTTCAGAATCGGATACAAGGAACTTGTCTTCATACTCATCCGCCTTAGCCTGTTCTATCTCCATCGAGAGATCAAATCCCCTAGCATGGATCGCCTCGAGGGTTTCCCTCCGGGATTTGCATCGGGTATATTAATTGCTTCTACTCTCTCGATCGGAAGCGCCCCTCAGCTTCATGCGAGCTTCGGTAGCATCTTTCAGATATATGGCCACCTTCTTATCGGCCTTCGACCTAGCCCCTTCAACTTTAGCTCGAGCGTCCACGACCTCAGCCTTCATGTTTAAAAAGTCAGTCTCGAGCTTAGCAACTCTGCCTGAACCGAGCTGTTTTCTCGGGCATTACAGAGCTGTATCTCTAGGGGGGAGGCCTTAGCTGAAGCATTCCTTTTGGACACAACATGAGCATCCATATGTGACTTCAATTGGTTGCATTCAAAGTTATCGTGGCCGACTTTTCCCCAAAGGCGTTCTAGGTCATCTATTTTTCTGTGCAATTGAGATATCAAAACATTAATCTCCGAAGATGGGAGAAGAAACCTGCATTCCCTCAAAACAAAGATTACCTGTCTCGCGAAGCTTGAGAGATTTCTCCCCGTCCGAGTCTTTCCACAGCCTGTCCTCGCTGCAAAGCAACTCGGACTTGAGCTTGTCGAAGGCCTACGAAAAACAAAATTCAGTATAAAAGATAAAAATAGGAAGCTGAGAGAGCCACAAAGTTCATCAAAATTCACATTAGAACAGAGCCGTTGGGCCTCATCGAGAGTTGAGCGCACGTCTACTGGTCTGGTCCCATCGTCCCCAGTTGAACCACTCTGAATGGGGACGCAATCTCTCGGAACTCTATTTAATCTAGGCGCCCCCTGGCCCCAAACATCCCTCGAAGTACCTTCTAAGGGAGAAGAAGATGATAACAAAGGACCTTCGCTCCTTCCTCCTCGAGGAACATCCCCTTCAAGGTTGGAGGCCCCGGGTCTAGCAAATTCAGCTACCTCAAGAGACTTCGTCCTTTTTCGTCGTATCACCGCTTAAATGTCGGCCGATGAACTTAAGGCCTTCTCCAGTGGTCGCGTCTTATTTATGCCTCCGGGCAGGTCCCTCCTCACTATGAGTATCCTCGTCCCTCGAGGATCCCTTCCGCTTATTATCACTCCTCAGCCCCGACATCGATAATCCTTCCTCCTCTCCAAGAGGGCACGGTCTCATCTCAGAAAAATCTCCAATGCCCGCAACTAAGAAGTTAGTGAACACAAAGGGAAATGTTACTTAAGAAAGGAATCATATGGCACTTACCGTGGTGTTTTGCCTCCCATATACCCTTCGACAGGTCTTGCCACTTATGCTCATATTAAGTCGAGCAAGCAAGCTGCCAGTTTCCGAGTCCAATCTGCCAGATCGGGGACCTCATATGGAAACCACGGGATTGCTACAAAAAAGGAAAGAAAGAATCCTTACAAAGTCTGGCTCCTCTAAGAATAAAAGATGATAAAGTATAAGTATATCACTTACTTGTAAGATTCCATTTCTCGGGAAACAGTAGGAACTTCGCAGGAATAATGTCAGTAGTCCTCACGCGGACAAATCGACTCATCCACCCTTGGTCCCCATCTTCATCATCACAGGAAATGAGGGTCCATGTGGATCGACATTGCAAAGTGATCAAACCTCGATAATGTAAAGGCCGATATAGTCTAATAAGGTGACTAAGGGTGAACTCGAGCTCCGCCTTCTCAGCGAAAAATCTTATAATCAGCACTATCCTCCAAAATGATGGATGAACCTAGGCCAAGGTGACCCAATATTTACGACACAACTCGAGCACGACTCGATCGAGAGGACCCAGTGTAAAGGAGTATGTATATACATTTAAGAACCCCTCTACGTGGGCCATGATACCCTCTTCTCGAGAGAGTACCTGCACGACCACCTCTTCTCCCCATCCACAATCTGTTCTCACGACGTCGAGGTGTCTCTCTTCTATTGACAGAATAAACCTCGATGTATGCTCTCGATGGCCCGGAACATCGAGAAGTCTCTCCAACGTAAAATCCCTCCTTGAGACGAAACAAATCGAGGTTAAATCACCAAATGCCGGTGGTGTACCACCGAATGGGCGAGAAGCGGAGGTAGAATCTTCCCCTTCCTGGTGAACGAATTTGGGCATAGGGTCCATAACTATTTACAACAAAAAAAGAGGATGAAAACTCGGGCAAAGGCTTTGAACTAAAATAACAGAAGAGCTGAGAGAAGAAAAAGAACCCTAAAGAGAAAACTTAGCTTTGCAAACAGCAAAGCCCTCAATGAATGAAAGGCAAATATATATAAGGAAAGCGACAACTTTTCATTTACTCTAATGGCCAATCAACTCTGACAGAGCCGTTATGACATCTTAGGAAGTGTACCGGCGGGGCCTCCTCAGTCATTTCACGGTCACATCATGAGAACGATGCCATCATCAGGATATCGAAGGATCGGAAGGTCAAATCGACATCTTACAAACCCGACCCTAGGAAGACATATAACTGAGATCAGAACAGTATGAGCTCGAGGATTATGACTACTCCAAGTCCGGGATGAAAAGAACTAAATTCAAAAATCAAAGATCGACTTTTGCATAAACATTGCAGGGCAAGTTGAAGATATAAAACGAAGAGATCTTTTGCATTCCAAATAATATATTTACAAGGGTATTTTACAAAGCTTCCCGTAGGAGCCCCTCCTCATGGAAAGTCAGCTTCCAAATGAAGAGATTTTTTTCGGGCATGCAGAGTCTTCAGCTTGTTTGACTCCGATGTAAGCTTCTCAAGCTCCTCCTCACGGAAAGTTAGCTCATCTTGTAGCTTGGAAAAAGCTTGGTCATATAGCTTCTTGGCCTACAACACAAAGGTGAGAAGTTAGAAAAACAAGAATAAAAATTTGAGGCACAAGTAGTATGTCAAAAGATCACCTACTTTTGAAGCTTCTCGGGATCCTCGAGAGCGACGGGGGCATACAGATCGACATCGTCCTCGAGACCAATGAAATAATCTCCGAATGCCTCATCGTATCCCTGAGAGGTCCCCACATCGACAACACCCCTGTTCTGGGCATCCCTTATCTCCCCTAGAGAAAATGAAGGGCCCGATTCGAAGCCTCCTAAGGCATCTATTTCTATCGGGGCTTCCCCTTACCCTCGAAGAATTTCAGAATCGGCTCCTACAACCAGGAAATCATCAGCACGAGTCATATCCTGTCTGACGACTGGCTCGGGGACTGCACCTGACCCTCTTCGGGGGTCTCTTCAGCGTGAGGTGAGTCTGCATCGGCCACCTCCGACTCGACAACCTTCTATGCAGTAGCTTTTGAAGCATCAACTCTTCGTCTTACCCTTTGTACCAAAGGGAGACAGTCATCGTCTTCGTATTCAGTACGAAGACTTGCCGCAACAGTCGAAGTCAAGACCGTGACATCGGTTCTAGGCTTTTGGATCTTTGGTTTCATTGACTTTGGAGACCCCGTCGACGTCTCCTTCCTTCTCTTTTTACCCTTGTCGAGTTTCGAGGCCTCTACTTCACCAGGTGGAGGCGGTCTCATCGAAACGGCCTCCCATAGGCCTGCACAAACACGAGATGTCAAACATTTCTCCATGAAAGATAAATCATGAGAAATTTGGAGAATGACAACAATAAGGGCTACCGTGATTCTTGGTCTGCCATCGCGTCTTAGCCACGTCGCGCCAAATGCGCTTGCTATATGGACAGGCGGAGTTCAAGAGTTTGATCCACCTTGGAAGGTCTTGTACCTCACCGAGGAACCACACAGTGGCTATGTAATCAAAAGAAAATAAAACAAAAAAGAAAGAGGTCAGCTCAGGAGAAGAAGAAGAGGTAATAAAACATACTCAATATAAGGGTACTTACGATTCATGTTCCATTCCTCCGGGAATGACATCCTATCAGCAGGATAATGTCCGAGGTTATGACTCTGACAAACCAGCTCATCCATCCCCGGTCTTTGTCCTCGTCGATGCAGGCAAATAATGCCTTGGTAGATCGGCAGTGTAGCATGATTAAACCCCCTCGGTAGAGACGGTGGCTATACCACCTAACCAGGTGGTCGAGGGTGAAAGTCATTCCCTTGATCATGTTGGAGAAGTTTCGAATCATGTATACAATCCTCGAGAGAGAAGGATAAGTTTGACCGAGTGTCACTCGGTACTAAGACATAAGTCGAGAATCACCGGATCTATCGGTGGAGAAGAAGAATCTACGGGGCCCAAAGTATAAGGGTATGTATATATGCTGAGGAAGCCAACTTTATGCGTGACTATTCTTTCCTCAGTTGTAGGGAAATCTACTTGTACCGCTTCCCCCAGTGGAAATCTACCTTTACCTTCTTCACCTCGGTCACTACACTATGTACCGAGACATAGGCTCGCATCGGCCGGGTGTAGAAGGGCATTTCTCGATGGTATAATCGGAGATAGTGTCAAAGGGACCGGGAATGCATTGTTTGATGCTAGGAGGAGTTCTCGATTTTCCCTTGGATGGGTGTGTCGAGGAAGTGGCTCCTTCATTTTGAGGTATCATTTTGGAGGTTTTGGCCATGATTGTAACTGAGTTTAAAAGAAGGAAGATAAAGAAGAAAGCACAGAAAGAAGATGGAAGGCAGAAAAATGTTATCTAAGTTTTGAAGATTTGAAGATGTTGTATAAAGTGTGAAAGGCAAACAATTGAAGTATTTAATTCACTGTCGTCTAGTGGAGGTTGCGCCCAGGAAGACTATAACCTCCACCGACGTGCATATTCTTGGAATGACTCGGATGGCTTTATCTGCAGGTTCACCAGTGCGAACCTATTGATAGATCTATCGAGTATACCAGGTGAGTGCTTCTCCTGTCAGGCTCCTTATGAATAACTTCACTTTTAGCTTCTTGTTCCTCCCCACCCTGACTAACTTGTCACAATATTCACTCAAATGCGTGTGGGGATCACCCGTCCAATCAAGGATATCAAACTTTGGAGGCTTATACCCAGCTGGAATATCTACATCTGAATGGATACACAGATCTTCGTAGTCCAAAACTTCACTTCCCCGGGTGACTTATAGGTTCTTCATTAGTTTTCTCAAGATTTGTAGTTGCTTTGATAGTGACTCTTCTTCCTTATGCTTGGCTTCCCTCTCTATCTCAGCGTATTGGTAAATATCATAAGGCACCCTGACCGTGATAGGCGATGTAAAGGTAGGTTTAGAAACGACATATATAAGAGGAACATATCGCTCATGGGCGGCGGTATGTGCCACGAGTATGTGCTGATTTGGGTGAGTAGTAAAAGTGACTCTGTCACGAGGAGGTTTGTGAGCTGCATTGGTGGTGATAGGCGGGTTTTGTGGTGTTTGAACGTACAATAATACGTAGGGAGTGTGGATAGGGGGATTTGGTGGGTTTGCGGGGGTATAACTTGAGTGGTGGGGACTGAAGTTGGGTGTTGTTGTTATGACATGACGTGGAAGGGATGTGGTCAGTAATTGAATCCAAAGAAGGAAAGTGAGGTGGTGGAGGGAGTGTTATCATAGCTAGATGTGCTAGTTCTCTGATATGATGTACCTCATCCCTTAAAGACTCTATCTCATGGGCCATCCTGGCCACGTGTTCATCATTCCTGGTATCGTCCTTCTCTCGCGATCACCTCAGGCTAACGGATATGACCAGAGCATGTTTAGTCGGGTTTTCTGCAGTAGAGATCTTTCCCTTTGATCTTATATTATATGGTGGTTCCGCCAATTTCAGGTTGACACAAACCAACTTTCGTTTTGGGGAGTAATAATAAAGTAAAAAAAAAGAACATAAGTCAGTTTCTTCATTTATACAAGCAGGAAATCACAAAAAGCAACCAATTCACGCATTTAGCCTAGAGCGTTTTCCTACGATTCATGGACCTCTCATTGTCGTAGGTATTCCTAAATTGCGAATGTTTGACAAACAATTAGACTTGACATATTTAAATCCGAAGCAAGTTTGTTTTCAATGATAATATTTGGACTGAGATAAGTGGGAACAAAGATTACATCACTGTTTGAGATATTCATATAACTGCATGGCTTAAACATCTTGCCCTTTAGGAAAGTATGAAAAACTGGGGATAAGGGTACAAAGTGGGAAAGAAGGGGAAATCAACCAACTTCTAGTAACCATCTATGAAATCAATTCCCATCTCCTTTTCTTCTTCTAGTTCTTCTTCTGGATCTTTTTCAAACTCATCCTCGTCATCGTTTAACATAGACCCTTCCTCTAGATCTTCTTCCGGCTCTGTCCCAGACTATATCTGGATACACTCCACTACCCGGTCATCGTCTTCAACATGTGGAAACATGTGATCGATGGATCCTGGTACCGCTGTACAGTGCATGGAGGTAGTCACTGCGTCCTCCAACCAGGCAAAGCAGCTACTGCGTGCACCACGAGTTTTGACATATCGTCATTATGACCAGGTCGTTCCAGTCTTCTTGGAGCCATCTTATCCTAGGGATTCGAATTTTTCCATTATACACATCCTCATATAGCAGTGTCCTCGTCCATAGAGGCACATCCTGGATCATCCCGAACTGTCTGAGGACCCGCAAGGGTGAGTATTTTTGGATGCCCTCAAGTTCGTGTTAGGATTGACTTCCCACCTAACCAAGATAGTTTCCAGTTGACCCATTCTTCGCTTAAATTAGTTAGCATTTCCCTCCAATATTCTTTCCCTTGCGGGGAGACCCAATATCTCATCCTCTCGCTATGGTTGCGGATCAAGTTGCTGATGCCCAAAAAGTAGTCAATGGTGGCCTCTCGCTGGAAAAAATGTTTTATGGCCCAGATCTAAAGTAGCAAGTTACAACCCTTAAAGAATCATACCCTTGTGCACATGCAGATAATGCTCTTAGAATCTGAGCTAACACAATCGACACCAAAGTAGCTTGAAAGTTACCACGGAAGGTCGCTAAAACCACGAGTAATAAAATGATGTTAATCTGACCCCTCCTCTACGGGAAGACCAGTAATCCAAACAATCCAATGATAAGGTGATAGGCACTAAAACTCTCCCAAATACCACTTATAGCTTTCGCGATGTCCAAATCTGTCGAAAAGCTGTTTTAGGCTCACCCATCCGTCCTCGATATTTCTCTAACCTCGACTGTTAACCAGACCCGAAGCATCCAAGAACCTTTAACCGGGCATAGTGGATTGTAGTATTGGCTTCCTGCCTATGAATGGAAGCTCCGTGAAACTTGTAACTTCTTCCAATGTCGGTACTAACTCACAGTCCACAAACTTGAAAACCACCTTAGTGGGGAGAGTGAGCACGTTGTTTGCTCGGAAGTTTAACAAAGCGGTAAGTGCCACCAAGTGTGTCTGAATCTCATCTCTATTTTTTTGGGAGAATTTTCATCCACCACTAGTTCAACTTGTATGGCGCTCCCATCACCATGTTAATCTCGGGGATGTTTTGTTTGATATCCATTTTTTCAAGTGGGTAAATAAAGGTTTTGGCAATTGTTTGCTTCAGATATTTAGATGTCTTGTCAGGTTTGTTCGTCTTTCCACAAAAGTCATGTCGTTGGGTGCATGACTCATTGACATTAGGGTGGTTTTCCTAATTGTGTGTCAATGCCAAGGACCGACTCACCTAAGGTTTATGCAATATTACCTATTTATGCTAGAGTAGGGTGTTTCCTACTTTTGAGTTGGACTAAAGATTGGGAGAAGTTATGTCACTTGACCTGACAAAGCCATTCTCTGAAACTAGAGAATTTAAAAAGAATGTTCGGGGAGGGGAGGGGGGGTGCAGAAGACAACCCTCGCATGCCATTGTGTGTGATAGTGTACGACCAAGACTCGATAGGAAGAAATGTGATGACATTATATGTAAATCAGTAACAGATAAGCGTGTAGCATGATAATAAGCATAAAGAACAAATAAAGTAGGTAAGCATGTAATTGCAAATTTAACTACAGTTAAAGCAATGTACAAACAAATTTAAATGCCAAATTTAATATAAGTCTATTAAGGTCAAAACATAAGTGTGAATCCCCAACAGAGTTGTCATGTTGTTGCACCCTATTTTGCACTAGTCAAAACAAGATTCAACTTGTGGTTTCTCTGTTGTTGATGAAAGAGAGTCGCCACCTGATATTTAATTGTTTACCAGGCTTCCTATTTATTCCTAGAGGTTATATTCTTTATTGTCCTGCAAACGGGTGAGATTATGGGTAAGGGTTCTTATTCTCATAAGGGCAAGGTGTTAGGCGCCCCTTAAAATCTACATGAGGTCGCTCCATAGGAGTTAGACTAGATTTGGAACCAATTGTATGTACTATGTCTTAACTATTTCTCAAAGAGTACAACTTACCATATATTAGGACATAGTATTTACGGACATAGTATTTACAAGGGAAGAGTATGGTTTAAAGAAGATGGATTTAAAGAAAAGCCTTTAGAGAGTTGATGTTAGTATATCTAAACTCGTTTGTCATGAAAGTGTTCAAAAGAAGCTAAGTTAATGCACTTATTTCCTATATCATGGAAATTCATATTATTCTAATGTGGTCAAAGTGTTTATGAAATTGATCCTAAATTATACCTTGGTTTTGAAGTAGAAAACTATTTGAAAGACTTTATTTTAGGGCAGCACTACCTTAATCTTTTCGAAATAATAGATTCCCTTTACTTAAACTCGTCACGTAGTTCTGGTTTTTCCCTTTGAAAGAGGGACTGCCACCTTCGTTAAGCCTTTGGGGTAAAAAAATTTTAAGGAATAGATCAACAAGGGATAATGAATGATCACAAGCTCGCAATTAGTGATTATATAATTAATTGCTAACTAATATCTCTTTTAATCCGAGATTCTTTAAGGTTTGACTAAATTATCTTATGTGAGTGAAAGGATAAAATAAAGCATACAATCCAATATACAGTTGTCATGTACATGTGAGGTAAAACATAGCAAAGAATAAGGACACAACGCAACTAGAGAATAACGAAACCATTAAATAAAGAAGCGAAGGGAAAAAAGTGACTTTAAGGGGTTTGGGCCTCAAAGAAGCAATCCCAGCAGTAACAGGGACAAGCAACACCAGCGACAACTAACTCTAAACCTTCTGATACATAACAAGGCTAGACTTGGGACTGAGTTCTTATAGAACTCAACAGGACCAAATCATTGTACATGTTTGAAAAAGAAAAAAGTCATTAGTATGACATCACTATATACATAATCAGATGTGAATTGTAAAGAAATAATAAAAGTAATGATCGCTGGCAGTATCTAAATACTAAGAAAAGTCATATTAATGTTGAGGTTATCCATAGTAAATGATCTTCATTGAACACCTTTCTTTTTCATTACACACCAAACCCAAAGAGAGTTATAAGTGTCAATGAATCAAAGGCTAAGAAGAGAATTCTAGTCAAGGTCGATGCCCCCTAAGAATCCCCAACACATCAAAGTTTCCAAGAGTCTCAAGGCCCAGGGCAATGCTGGGGAGTGTAGCCCAACCTAGAGTTAAACTCTACTTCCAAATACGTTTAATCAATAACGACTAATTCTTCCCTATAGGTTTGAACGCCAATGAGGCTCTCTCGATGCAAACCAACTACTATGACATTTCTTACAACAGGAGAAAACTCCTTCTTAATGGAATAAGTTAGAAAAACTTATAGAGATAGCATGACTATACTTCACACATATGGAACAGGTTTAACACTCAAGTTCTAAGAACAAATGACAACAGAAACACTTATGATATTGTTGCTAAAAATAAGACAACAATAGTCATACATCTCACAGGAAAACAAGGCACATGGTTTAGAATTGTAACAACTTCGAGATACATATGTTAATGCCTCAACATTGATCACAGATTAGTTTGACACTAGAAACTATTCTGAGCATACACATATGTTAATAACAGTGCTTGAATCCTTTGAGACCCTTAGTAAGATTCAGACAATGACAAAAGCAAGTTACTGCACTCAGCCGATAACAATCAAAGACTTCTCTTATATCAGATTCAATCCAAAATGACAGGGGAAAGCGAGTACTGAGTATGACTTCAAAACAATGTTCAATATAAAAATCCTCGAGGGATAAACAAACGTCCATGCCAAACTTCCACATATATAGAAATTTCAATCCAGATTATATCCCCGCAAGACAAGATGTGTCTCAAACATAACAGGACCGGGTTATCAATATCATTTGGGGGGGAGGGGGGGTTAAGAATAGCTTAAATATCATACCTAAAAGACTTAAATCAACTGTACAAACAAGGTTGAATAACTAAACATGGTGGATCCATATTCAAATTACATAAACAATCAATATTCAAAATGAGCAATTATAATCCGACTCATAAGCGAGAGGCTGATCATAGCAAATACCACTGATATTAACTTGAAAGTTCATCTTAGTGGGACTGTTTGCAACTAATAGTTAGACATGGGTGTGAAACATTCATAAAGAGGACTCAAAGAATACGTAGGGTAACATGCATTTACAAAAACATTTTGAATATTCAGGTTTCACAAGCCTTAGCCAATTGAGGCATGGTTATCCTATATGCCCTCATGTATACCCTAACACTACTGAACAATTGGTCTACGGTAACGCTTGAAAAACCGTTCCCATAGACTATCAAACCGTTGCCATAGGGATATCGGAACAGTTTAGAGACCATTACATCACCCGCGTGCCCATAGGTCTATTGGAACGGTTCTTGCAACGGTTTGCATCGCCGTGACTATAGATACATTTATCGCAACGGTTTTCCCTTCCTCTGTTTGAACGATTAGTTTTTCAATTGTAACGATTTAAAACCGTTACTAATATGCAACGGTTCTTAACCGTTACCATATTACTTAAAGCATCACTTATATAAGCTATTGCTACGGTTATGTTGGATATAACAACGATTTGTTTAAGCTATCATACGGTTATATTTGTATTTGGAACAGTTTGTACATCATTTTAGAACAGTTTACAGGACCTATTGCAACGATTTACATTGTCTACTGGAACGCCATTTATGTCCTATTGCACGGTTCTGGTAGACTACCAAAATATAGAACATGTTATAAATAAATATTTATACATATAACAAATTATTATAACACTAAAATTTAAATACATCATAAATGAAACTATTAATAATATAAAATTATCCATCAAGCAAATAATATCCATAAAACAAATGTTCTACCCATGAGTGCATAAGTTTAGTACATTTCAAGAGAGTAAATAAGCTTCAATAATATTGGTAACAAAAGATTCCTAGAACATTCATCTATAACAATTCAAAATTCATCTCAAGTAAGATCTAGTTCTTCGTCTTTATCATCCATTTCTTGATCTACTCCACCTACAAAAGTGGATAAATAAAGTTATTACCCTTCAAGAGAATCCGTTCTAAGAATACTCATAGCACTCATAAGAATAAATCTTGAAAGTGAGACATTGAATATTTCCACAATAATTGCGGGATGTAAAGTAACATTTAACGTGACAATTAAGAGAGACGTTGAATATTTCTACGATAAGGGCATGATATAACTAGTGGACTCTCTTCCTGCTTTCAGATGACAGAAAATCTTTACATAGAGAAATAATAAAGGGGGAAGGTGATGGAACTGCTTTATTTCAATGATAAATTACCAGAGAAGTCCACATGTTTTGAAATCTGTTAACAATTGTAGAACCATAACCAAGGCAAAAGATGCCAACTGCAGATATCAACGACCAGACAAAAAGCTGCCTAAAGTAACCATATTTGAAGAAAAAGAAAAGATTCATCAGTAGGTTCACAAATTCCTATGTTTGATATAGAATTAATGAGATAACTTGCAAAGTTTTTCCACCATAAAATGGTGTAAACCTTTGAAGAGGGACCTCCAGCTATTAGGAGGTAACAAACATGATTAAATTTCTCCTAAGCTGTTATTATTGCTGTTATAAAGCCCTAGTGACAAAAAACCTAAGATGATGCGAAATGCAGTATGCATGGTATTGATCATCGGAATATTCACCAATTAATGATATATATAGAACTTCTTTTTCTATTGCATGGATATATACTGCATGCTGTTACAAGAAGAATTAAGTGTGCTACATAGCCTGCATCAATCAACATGAGAAATGTAGAAACGATGGTGCATATAATACAATATCAAGGCGGTGACACTTACAGATAGATTGAATCTGGAGCACGTTTAGAGCTATTTAAACCATATGCAAGAAGCTCCTACAAGCATAGAAATTATAGTACTTAACAATCTCAATGTTCCTGGTTTGATCAATGAATTTTACCAAGTGTACAATCAATACCTAATTTGCAATATCCGCAACTGAATGCAGAGCTTCAGCCAGAGAATGTAAAACAAAAGAGAGGACGAAAGCAAAAATTGAGGAGAAAGGAATTTGGTGAAGCTGGAGCGAGCAGAAGAAGGATGAAAAGGAAGCAAACATCTATTGTTGTAACTGTTGAAGAGTTTTGCTGAAATTGGATGTTGTTGAAGACTTTTTGTTGTTGTTTCTGGTTGTTTTGCTGCTATTGTTATCTGGATATTCAGACATCAAACACAACCCTTGGCATTTGTACTGCACACCTAAGCTCTGCGTAAGCAGTAGCTATGTGATAAATTGCCTACAAATAGTTATTATAAATATCAGAACGAGAGCAGTACATCAATCAAGGTTCATGTGAGATGAAAAAAAGATATGCCAAAGGTTCATTTAAAGCCTTATTAAAGAGGGATATCAAATTTTAAATTCCAAAGGAATAAAGAAAAAGTGATTTTGCAGTTCAGGGTGGATCCTGTTTTTTGCATAATGAATGTATGTCTTAAGAAACTAGATGGTCAGCGTATCCTTTTTACGCCGACTTGAATTACCATGTAGCGTCCGATTATGCTTAACATAGACAGGCATTTCGTCCATGTCATTTTGCTCTTCATATCTTGAATTGTCATCTGATGCCAAGCTACCTAAAAGTTGAAATAGTTCGCTTCATTCATAAGCAAAAAAGAGAAGGCAACACATGGAGATTTTCAAACTTCAATGCGAACCTAACTCCATCTATTGTACGATAATGATGCATGCGCAAAACATGCTGAGAAATTTGACGATCAAACCCAGGATCCATTTGATCCAGAACAATAAACAACAAATCAAAAAGAGAGAGCAGAGAGCCTAGAAGTCCGATGATCTTCGTTGGAGTTAATGATCGGTCATACTATCAAGAACCAAGATGGTATAGAAAAGTTAATGACACATATCTTAAGGATATTACAAATAGGTCGACGTGTTTTGAACAACTTACAGAACCATATATGGGATTTGCAGCTGCAACTACACTGCATCGACCATTCAATGATGCATGGATTCCTGCTTTAGCAATTGTTAGTCTGTTGATCCATAACTTCATGTGTAGCAACTCGATCTTGATCATTCATTTTATCGAACTCATCAATGCAAACAACACCTCTGTCAGCAAGTACCATGGCACCAACTTCTAGCCTTCTTTCTCCTGTTTCCAAGTACATAATTGTCAGTTTACTCAACATACAATGCAAATCCTGCTTTTGAAAAGAATTAACTGTTTCTTGATCAGAAGTAACTGCATCTGTCGAACCAACTCCAGAAGAACCACGACCAGTAGTTGATATTGCTAATGGAGCAATATTCATAATTGCTCTCAGCAGCTAAGACTTGGCAACAGATGGATCGCCAACAATCATCATGTTTATATCACTAAATACAGTAAAAATGGTTGCTGTGAGGACTCAAGAATCAATCTCATATGGAGAAGTTACTGCACATCAAAAAGTTCTACTATAGTTGCCTGAAGCAACTAAAAAAGAAAAAGGCTTGATTCACATGGTCAAGTAGTAATGATAGCAATGGTGCTAAGGAGAGCAAAAGGACGCTAACATAAGGCCAAGAGCTCATCTTACCCTCTTAAATGAGTTCCATTTTTCAAGTTCTTTTCCATCCCACCGAGCATGAGCAGAACTACTGCTTTCTTTATCCACAATTAACTAGTATTAAGCAATTAATAGGATTAATGGCAATTCAAAAGGACAACAGTCATTAGGCTATATATATCTTCTATGTTACAGAAAAATTTTCCAGTTCATAGTTGGATGAATCCAAAGGCATACTACTTCTTTCCCTACCATTAGATGAAGTTGCCCAGTTTTTACTTTTCTACTATTTCTCATTCTCTACGTACATAAACATTAGAAAACAAATGCACTATATGTCTTTAAATTTTGAAGCTGGCTTTGTGCATATATCTATTAATATACCCATATTCTTAGAAGAAATAATGGAATTAACCAGTAGATCTCTCTTAGGTGCTTTTTTCACTGACTTTTGTTTTATCTAATACTACTACTGAGAGAGATCATATATTTTCCACCTCATCTTTACCACAAGGTTATAAAGCAGAAGTTTTGAATTCTTAAAAGAAGAAGCTCTATGCTTTGAAATTTAACCTCAATCCAGAGGAATCCAGAGGAATCTCAACTTAAGGGACTATCTAAGTCTTTTCCTCCTAAATATAACAAAAACAACTTAAAAATTTAACCTCAATCCAGAGGAATCTCAACATTATCATCAATCTCCTGTTGCAAATCCTTAGGATACTTTCCATCAACAGTACATCCAACGGACACACACGTCCCCAAAATCTCCTTCACAGTACCTGTCAAATCCTTCGCCATAGATCTCGGCTTCATCGCTTTCGCAATCTCAATCACATCATCCAGCGGAATATTCCCGTTGTTCTTGATGTTCTTCATCTTTTTGCGATCTCTCTCCGGCTCCTTTAAAGCTTTGATTACGAGTGCCGCCGCCGAAGGTGCGACGGAGACTTTGGCCTGACGTTTTTTGTACTGTGAGCTGGACGGTCACTCTAAGGCCCTTCCAAATCCTTGGTCATTTCCTTGGCGATGTCTTCTCCGATTTTCTTGGGGGAGAGACCGAGTGGACCGACTTTTGGAGCGATTTAACTCGCCGCACCGACTTCGCCGCCGGTGATGCGGACGAAGACTTCGACAACCTGCGAAGGATCGAACTTTGGCGGCATTTTTGTTACACTTTAGAAAGTAGAGGAAGAGTGGAGCTAGGGTTTGTGGCTCCGTATTTTGATGGGTGGCAGTAGTTTGGGAGTATCGATGGGTGGGAGGGGTTTAATGTATTAAAATTATATAAAAAAAATAATTACATTAATGGTCAACTAATAAACTTGGCGGGCGACCAAAATTTTCAGCGAATAAACGAGAGGGAATGAATACCCGTTCCCACAGCATTTTCTTTTCCCAAAACCGTTGCTATATACAAGTCTATTGGGACGGTTTACAAATCCGTTGCGAAACAAAACTGTGATGATCCAAAAGGTTATCCTATGTTAATTTAGCTAAATCTATTTTCCGAGGCTTCGAAAGCCCCGTTAATCGCACCTCGATATGCATGCGTAGCCCGAGCGTGTAGCCGAGAAGCTTTTATGTGAAAACTTGATGAAAAATAGAAATTATAGTAATTAATTGAATACAGTTGACTTTGGTCAATATTTTTGGTAAACGGACCCGGTCCCGTGATTCGATTGTCCCGGAGGGTCCGTAGGAAAATATGGGACTTGGACACGTGCCCGGAATCGAATTCCGAGGTCCCAAGCCCGAGAAAAGAACTTTTAAAGAAAAATTATTTTCTGAAAATAATAAAGGTTTTTGAAAATAATAATTAATGTGAAAATCGTGCTACCGGGCCCGTATTATGGTTTCGGAGCCCGGAACAGGTTTATTATATGTTATGTGAGTTATTTGTAAAGTTTGGTGTAAAACGGATTTGAAATGACGTGTTTCGGATCAAAATCAGAATAATTGAGCCTTATGAAGTTTTAAGAAAATTCTACGAGTTTTGAGGTTTAATTCATTGATTTTGATGATATTTTGGTGATTTGAATGCTTTAATAATAAGTCCGTAGGATAGTTTGAGAGTCGTGTGTGTTTTTTGTTTTGAGTCCCGAGGGCTCAGGTGAGTTTTGGGTAGCTAACAGAGTGCTGAAAGTGTCAAAAATCTGGTGTTGTGATGATTTTCTAGTGTCTGTTAGTTTCTTCTATGCGATCGCATAGGTTATGTCGCGATCGCATAGTGTATTTGAGAGGGGGGGCGGTTTTGTGACTCTATGCGATCGCATAGTTGCTTCCGCGATCGCATAGAGTGTAGGTGATCTGGGTGGGGGCCGGGTAATTACTCTCTGCGATCGCATATTCCTTCCGCGATCGCAGAGCTCAAGCCAGTAGACTTCCGCGACCGCAACCATCATCCCGCGATCGCATTGACCAAGACCCAGACCCCTATGCGATCGCAACCCCTTCTCCGTGATCGCATAGGGCATTTTCCCCCAGTTATTTTAAAATCCCCAAAACAGAACCCACTTACTGGACTTTCACATTTTCAGCATTCTCTTCTTCCTCCAACCCCCATTGACGACCTCCAAGCTAATTTCCCTCCATAACCACTTGGGTAAGTGATCTTAGCCCCTAATTCTTCCGTTTCCTTCATCAAACACTTGAATCTAGGCCTAAAATCTTAAAATCAAAGTAGAAATTAGGGATTTTGGGTAGAGTTAGGGTTTATGGGATTTTGGGTAATTCAACCTCAATTTGGGGTCGGATTTCAAACAAAAATCATATATTTGAACTCGTGGGGGTATGGGTGATCGGGTTTTGGTCCGCGCCTCGTGTTTGGACCAAGTGGGCCCGGGGTCAAATATTGGTATTTTTTGGAAGAATGCTAGAAAATGAATATCTAGGCTATGGGATTGTATTTATGAGTCATTATTGATGTTATTAAGTTAATTATGTCTAGATATTGTCGTTTCGGAGTTGAAAACCAAAGGAAAGGCGGTGTTAGAGGCTTGAATTGCTATTCTTGGACCCGATGTAAGTGTCTTGCCTAACTTTGGTGAGGGAATATGTATTGTGTGCTATGTGCTATGTGTTACCATGTTCAATGCATATGTGAGGTGACGAGTACCTATGCATTGTGTGTCAAGCATGCCCGTGAGTCTATTTTGATAAAATTCTTGTTATTACTTCCATATTCATTGTATTATGAAATTGTCTCTACTTGGAAGTTGATTGTTGTTGAAGATGCTTGTTGAAGAACTTGTGATGTAATGGTTATATTAAGAACCCCACTGTAAAGGATATACGTGAAAAGATTGGTAATAGTTGAGACCCTTGGCGGACAATATTATGATATTGACTGATATTTTCCCCTTGCTGGGTGATTATGAATTGTACTCCCACTATGCTACATTCCTTGCCATTGATATTGTCATTGTGATGGCGAGGAAGAGTGTAAAGCACGAAGGGTGATGTCGTGCCATGATTTACATCGATTACATCGTATATTGCATAGTGAGAAAGAGAGTAAAAGCACGAAGGGTGATGTCGTGCCATGATTGATATTGATTACATCATATATTGCATATTGAGGAAGAGAGTAAAAGCACGACGGGTGATGGCGTGCCATGAGTCATATCATTTTATATTGTACATCGCATTGTGAGGAAAAGAGTAAAAGCACGAAGGGTGATGCCGTGCAATTATTTACCTTCCTGGCATTTATACCGTTTCATTAACATTTTTGTTAACTTGCCTTTCTTGTTGCTCCTATATGCTTATTTGACTGATTCATCTCACTTGCTACCCCATTAACTGCTCCTGTATCCCATGCTTATGTGTTTGTTCCTGCTCTTTTCTATGTTATATGTTATAGAACTGTACAGGTAGATTATCGTTGTCAAGTCTAGCCTCGTCACTACTTCGGCCGAGGTTAGGCTCGGCACTTACTCAGTACATGGGTTGATTGTACTGATGCTACACTGCACTTCTTATTGTTGTGCAGATCTTATGATCGGACCCAGTGGACATCGTTGAGGGACTATCCTTCAGTCCACCTCAGAGACTTCAAGGTATACCCGCTGGCGTTCGTGGGTCTTGGCGTCTCTCCTATCATTAGTTCTTTATTCTGTCTCGTCTTTCCTCTAGTACTCAGAGACAGTTATGTATTTTTCTTTCAGACTTTGTATTTAGCACTCCTATAGATAAGTCATGAGCTTGTGACTCCCGGTTTTGGGGCTTATGCGACGTACCGTACTTGTTATTCCACTTAGCCTTGAAATTTTATCAATTTCCGCTGTTAAAATTTGTAAATTATTTTTGGTTAATTCTATTAATTCGGTGTTATCATGTTAGTTTAACTGTACAAGGTTGCTTGTCTAGCGGGTTAAACGTTAGACGCAGTCACGACCTGAAGGTTGGATTTTGGGTCGTGACAAGTTGGTATCAGAGATCTAGGTTGCTTAGGTCTCACAACTCACGGACAAACTTGGTAGAGTCTGAGGGATTGGTACGGAGACATCTGTATTTATCCCCAGAGGCTGCAAAGTTAGGATAACTCCACATTTCTTCATCTTTGTCGTGCCAATTGAATTCTAAATACTGATTGAGTCTCGAATTACTCTCTAGCAGATGGCGAGAACGCGTGCTTCCTCATCGACCGATCAACAGCCTGACCCTCTTATTGCAGCTCCTACGAGAGGGTCGAGGCCGAGGCCTTGCTAGAGGCCGAGGCAGAGCTAGAGCAGCGGCTCCAGTTGAGGACCCACAGGTATATTATGCCGGTGAGGTTCATGCTCAGACAGTCCCAGTTGGACCATCTCAGGTCCCAGAAGGGTTCATAGCCACCCCAGTACTCTAGGACGCTCTTGTCAGTCTAGTAGGACTCATGGAGAGTGTAGCACAGGCAGGTCTTCTTCCTACTCCACCAGCCGCCTCTCAGGATTGGGGAGGTACCTAGACTCCTGTTATTCATACCCCAGAGTAGGTTTCCACTCAGTTTCAGACTCCAGCACCTCAGACAGCCGGAGTAGCTCAGCCGGGTATTGTGGCACCGGCAGTTGAGGGAGCAGCTATGTCAGCAGATGCCCTATGGAGGTTGGATAGGTTCACCAAGTTATTCACTGCTACTTTTACTGGTACACCTTCAAAGGATCCCCAGGATTATTTGGACAGCTGCCATGAGGTTCTTCGGAACATGGGCATAGTAGAGTCCAATGGAGTTGACTTTGCTACCTTTCGGTTATCTGGCGCAGCCAAGACTTGGTGGAGGGATTATTGCTTGACAAGACCAGCTGGGTCTGCACCTTTGATTTGGATTCAGTTTTCAGATGTATTCTTGGGGAAGTTCCTTCCCATTACTCAGAGGGAGGATCTTCGGAGGCAGTTTGAGCGCCTCCAACAGGGATCTATGTCTATCACTCAGTACGAGACCAGGTTTATCACCATAGCCAGGCATGCATTGATGATACTTCTCACTGATCGGGAGAGGGTTCAGAGATTTATTGAGGGTTTGGCCCGGCCTATCAGACTTCAGATGGCTAGGGAGTCAGGTACCGACATTTCCTTCCAGAATGCGGCCGATGTAGCTAAGAGGATTGAGATGATTTTATCACAGAGTGGTGGCCAGGGAACTGACAAGAGGCCCCGTCACCTTGGTAGATTCAGTGGAGCCTCATCTGGAGGCAGGGATTCTTTCGGCAGAGGTTAGTCACCCCCACCTTTTCAGTCAGCACTTTAGGTATCTCACCGTGAACCGCCAACTCCTATTAGTGCACCACTAGCACCTATCAGTGCACCGCCGATTCAGAGTTACCAGGGTGGTTATCAGGGTCATCTGGGGCAGTTCCAGAGTCCCCATCCATATCAGCAGAGGCTGTGTCATTCTTGTGGTGTTCCGGGGCACGTTGCCAGGTATTGCCCCCGAGCTTCTATTGGCCCCCAGTATCAGGGTTATCGTGCCATGGTTCCAGTGTGAGGCACACCCCCACCCCCTCAGCTAGCTAGGGGTGGTGGTCGTGGTGCCAGAGGTGAAGGTCAGACTCATAGAGGTGGAGCACAGACCACGAGGGGCAGGGGTTAGGTTACATCAGGTAGACCCAGAGATGTTCAAATTTGAGGGGCTCCTCCCCGATGTCATGCCATACCTGCTAGACCCGAGGATGAGGCCTCCGATGCCGTCATCATAGGTACAATTTCAGTTTACAGCCGAGATGCTTCGGTGTTATTTGATCCGGGTTCCACCTTCTCTTATGTGTCTTCTTATTTTTCCCCCTATTTGAGCATGCCTCGTGATCTTTTGAGTACTTCTGTGTATGTGTCTACCCCGGTGGGCGATTCTATAGTGGTAGATCGAGTGTACCGTGCTTGCTTGGTAGTATTGGTGGCCTGGAGACCCATGTTGATCTTTTGCTTCTTGATATGGTTGACTTTGATGTTATATTGGGGATGGATTGGTTATCCCCCTATTATGCTATTTTGGACTGTCATGCCAAGACAGTGACCTTGGCCTTGGCAGGGGTACCTCGTTTGGAGTGGAGGGGGACTCCTAGTCATTCTTCTGGTAGAGTTATTTCTTATATGAAGGCTCGGCGCATGGTCGAGAAGGGTTGTTTGGCCTATCTGGCCTATGTTCGTGATTCTAGTGCCGAGGTTCCTTCCCTGGAGTCTGTGCCCGTAGTTCGTGAGTTTCCAGAGGTGTTCCCTGCTGACCTGCCGGGTATGCCACCCGACAGGGATATTGAATTTTGTATTGAGGTAGCTGAGGGCACTCAACCTATTTCCACGCCGCCTATCGTATGGCCCCGCCAGAGTTGAAGGAGTTGAAGGAGCAGTTGTAGGATTTGTTGGATAAAGGCTTCATTAGGCCTAGTTTTTCTCCTTGGGGTGCTCCAGTGTTGTTCGTTGAGAAGAAAGATGGCTCGATGAGGATGTGTATTGACTACCGGCAGTTGAATAAGGTCACTATTAAGAACAAGTATCCTTTGCCGAGGATTGGTGACTTATTTGATCAACTTCAGGGTGCTTCGGTGTTCTCTAAGATAGACTTGAGGTCTGGTTACCATCAGCTGAGGATCAGGGCGTCTAACATTCCTAAGACGACCTTTCGTACTCGTTATGGGCATTATGAGTTTCTGGTTATGTCATTTGGGTTGACAAATGCCCCCGCTGCTTTTATGGAGTTGATGAATCGGGTGTTCAAGCCTTATTTGGACTCATTTGTGATTATGTTTATTGATGATATATTGATATACTCTCGTAGCCGACAGTAGCATGACCAGCACCTTAGAGTCGTCCTCCAGACTCTGAGGGATAGTTAGTTGTATGCCAAATTCTCCAAGTGTGAGTTTTGGTTGAGCTCAGTTGCATTTCTAGGCCATGTGGTTTCATCAGAGGGAATCCAGCTGGATCCCAAGAAGATTTCAGCAGTTAGAGATTGGCCTAGGCCTACTTCAGCAATAGAGATTCGGAGTTTCTTGGGCTTAGCAGGTTACTATCGCCAATTTGTGGAGTGTTTTTCATCTATCGCAGCCCCGATGACCAGGTTGACTCAGAAGAGTGCTCATTTCAGGTGGTCTGATGAGTGTGAGGCGATCTTTCAGAAGCTCAAGACAACCTTGACCACGACACCAGTGTTAGTATTGCCCTCAGGTTCAGGACCGTATACCGTGTATTGTGATGTTTCACGGGTTGGGCTTGGTGCAGTGTTGATGCAGGACGGCAAGGTTATAGCCTATGCTTCTCGTCAGTTGAAGATTCACGAGAAGAACTATCCAGTTCACGATTTGGAGCTTGCAGCCATTGTTCACGCTTTGAAGATCTGGAGGCACTATCTGTACGGAGTGCCATGTGAGGTGTTCACGGACCATAAGAGCTTGCAGTATCTGTTCAGACAGAAGGAGTTGAACATGAGGCAGATGAGATGGTTAGAGTTACTGAAGGATTATGATATTACCATTCTTTACCATCCGGGGAAGGCCAATGTGATGCCTTGAGCCGAAAGTCGGTTAGTATGGGCAGTCTAGCTTGTTTATCAGTCGAGGAGCGACCTCTTGCGTTGGATGTTCAGGCTTTAGCCAACCGATTTGTGAGATTGGAGGTTTCTGAGACTGGCAGTGTTTTGGCCCATACTGTGGCCGGTTCTTCATTGTATGACCGTATTCGGGCCAGGTAGTATGATGATCGTTATCTATGTACCCTTAGAGATACAGTCCGGCACAGAGGTGCCAAGCATGTTACGGTTGATGATGAGGGAGTTATGCGGATGCATGGCCGTATTTGTGTACCTGATGTTGAGGGTATTCGTGAGTTGATACTTCAGGAGGCTTATAGTTCCCGGTATTCCATTCATCCGGGCGCAGGAAAGATTTACCAGGACTTGCGGCAGCATTATTGGTGGCGTAGAATGAAGAAGGATATTGTAGCTTATGTAGCTCGATGTTTGAATTGTCAGCAGGTTAAGTATGAGAACCAGAGACCTGGTGGCTTGATGCAGCAGATTCAGCTTCCTGAGTGGAAGTGGGAGCGTATCACCATGGACTTTGTAGTTGGGCTCCCACGGACTCAGAGGATGTTTGATTCGGTTTGGGTTGTTGTGGATAGGCTGACCAAGTCAGCGCACTTCATTCCGGTATCAGTTTAATATTCAGCGGAGAAGTTGGCAAAGATATATATGAGAGAGATTGTTCGATTGCATGGTGTGCCCTTATCCATTATATCAGACAGAGGTACTCAGTTTACCTCTCATTTCTGGAGAGTATTTTAGCGAGCGTTAGGCACATAGATTGATTTGAGCACAACATTTCATCCTCAGACGAAAGGACAGTCCGAGCGTACTATCCAGATTTTGGAGGATATGTTGCGGGCCTGTGTCATTGATTTTAGTGGTTCATGGGACCAGTTTTTTCCTTTAGCTGAGTTTGCCGACAACAACAACTATCAGCCGAGTATTCAGATGGCTCTGTATGAGGCGTTGTATGGTAGACGGTGCCGGTCTCCAGTCGGATGGTTTGAGCCAAGAGAGGCTAGATTGTTGGGTTCTGAGTTAGTCCAGGATGCCTTGGACAAGGTGAAGATTATTCAGGATAGACTTCGTACAGCTCAGTCCAGGCAAAAGAGTTATGCGGATCGCAGAGTTCGAGATTTGGCTTTCATGATAGGAGATCAGGTGTTTCTTAGAGTGTCGCCTATGAAGGGCATGATGAGGTTCAGAAAGAGGGGCAAGTTGAGCCCTAGGTACATTGGTCCATTTGAGATTTTGGATAAGGTAGGAGAGGTGGCCCACATACTTGCCTTGCCACCGCATTTATCAGCCGTACATCCAGTGTTTCATGTATCTATGCTCCGGGGGTATATTGCAGATCCATCTCATGTTCTTGACTTCATCGGTGTCCAGTTGGACAAGGATTTGACTTAGCTAGGCAGGTTCGTCAGTTGCGATCGAAGAGTTATCCTTCGCTCCGTGTTCAGTGGCGAGGTCAGCCTGCCGAGACAGCTACTTGGGAGTCCGAGTCCGATATGCGGAACCGTTATCCCCATCTTTTCTCAGACTCAGGTATTTTTCTATGTCCGTTCGATGATGAACGTTTGTTTTAGAGGTGGAGATTGTGATGACCCAAAAGGTCATCCTATGTTAATTTAGCTAAATCTGTGTCTCGAGTCCCCAAAAGCCTTCGTTAATCTCACCTCGATGTGCGTGCATATCCCGGGCGTGTAGCCGGGAAGCTTTTATGTGAAAACTTGATGAAAAATGGAAATTATAGTAATTAATTGAATACAGTTGACTTTGGTAAACATTTTTGGTAAACGGACCCGGACCCGTGATTCGATGGTCCGGGAGGGTCCGTAGGAAAATATGGGACGTGGACGCATGCCCGGAATCGAATTCCGAGGTCCCAAGCCCGAGAAAAGAATTTTTAAAGAAAATTATTTTTTTAAAATAATAAAGGTTTTTGAAAACCATGCTACCGGGCCCGTATTATGGTTCCGGAGCCTAGAACATGTTTAATATATGTTATGTGAGTTTTCTATAAAGTTTGGTGTAAAACGGACTTGAAATGACGTGTTTCGGATAACAATCGAAATAATTAAGCGTTGTGTAGTTTTAAGAAAATTCCATGAGTTTTGGGGTTTAATTCATTTATTTTGATAATGTTTCGATGATTTTAATGCTTGAATAAGTCCGTAGGATGATTTGGGAGTTGTGTGTGTATTTGGTTTTGAGCCCCGAGGGCTTGGGTGAGTTTTGGGTAGCTAATGGGGTGTTAAAGAGTCAAAAATCTGGTGTTGTGATGATTTTCTGGTGTCTGTTAGTTTCCTCTATGCGATCGCATAGGTTATGTCACGATCACATAGTGTATTTGAGAGGGGGAGGGGG